>OZ025874.1:2491011-2496011 GCA_964019415.1 Ianthella basta | reverse complement strand
AGTCGTGATGACTGTAGCCTCCCTAGTCTGTTTCTGTTGAAACCACAAGTGTTTAACTTGTGGTGGATACAGAAGCAGCCAGTCATTGATCCAACCATCAACCATCAGTACGCCACACTGATGAGCCCCAATTAGGGTGAAACAGCTGTCTGTGGCTCTTCCATCTTTGTTGGATGACTGGGGGAGGCGATCACTGGTTGTCAACCAATAGGGCTTCGTGTCCCCCTACCAACTGAGACACCAATACTGGTGTAGTTGGTAGGTCAGGCGTAATATCCAGTGATTACCCTTTCAATCTATTGCCTCACAGTGGCTAACTGAAAAAGCAATTCCCCCTTTGCATACTTGTGTGTTGGTGTGTGTGTGTGTGCATGTGTGTATCTGTGTGCACTATATGCACACTTGTGTGAGTTCAAGTGCAGCTGTTTTGAACATGCAGATATGTACATACAGGTGATCTCAGAGAGCAACGTAGTTCGGCATTCATTCAAAGGCTCAGCTGTGAAAACACAAATATCTTACCTCTTCTTGAGTGGCAGAAGGGTCAAACACTTTGTCAAACTCAAATCTCTTCTCCTTTCCTTGCATAGTTGGACAAGCAACAATTGCATCTTCCGAGAAGGACACCACATGTTCATCACTGTCATCAGGACGACACCGACAAAACACACGTATGTTTCCTTTCAGCTCTAGCAACTACAGAAGAACAGTATGTTAATGTACGTACATGCAAGTTCACACACACACACACACACACACACACACACACACACACGCACACACACACGCACACACGCACACACACGCACACACACATACACACACGTACACACACAAGTACACACATACACACGCACACGCACACACACACACACACACACACACACACACACACACACACACACGCACACACGCACACATGTACACACAAACACACTTCGTTGTGCAGCAGTTTCCTCTGCTGAAACTCCTTCCTGTACAGCACTTTGGTCTCAATTAGCTCTTCCTCCAAATGCCTGCACCTTTCACTCATCTTCTGCACAGCCTTGCTCAACTAATCAGAAAAGAAAGAAAAGAAAAAAATCATCATTAGAGAGAAAAGGATTGAAGAAATAGGAGTACAGAGAGATAAAGATGAAGAGGAGAGGAGAGGAGAGGTGAAAGAAGAGTGGTATTTGACAAGACATGCATGCTACCAAACCTACATATTTCATGTACGTATGTACGTACAATCATAGAAACAGTCAGACATACGCACACTACCTTCATAACACACACAGTACGGGGTCCTTGTGTATACAATCCCAGTACAGGTACGTACAGTACAGCACCATCACTACACACAACACACACAGCTCTACTACTCAGTACAACTACACTGCACACACCTCTGACATCTTCCCTCTAAAACTGTCCACCATCTTCAACAAGGTGTTCCGTGAAGCAAGCAGTTTGGCCTTCAAGCTCCTACAGCTCTGTGCCAGGATGCACACAGACTGGGCAAACTGGGCAAGATGACCAGACGACTCCCTTCTGTTACGGGCAGGTGGGAACAAGCTGTGCAGCTCTGACGCAGCCTGAGGATCGGCAGAGGAAGAAATCACTGGCAATAGACAGTCCAAACAACTAAACAACACTCGGTCAATCGCATACAGACGCAATAGAACAATGAAATGTGTGTCCAAGCACAAAGGTTGGCTCACCGATGCTTGTAGTATGGACTGCTCGTCCAATTCACTCTCCAGTTCTTCAATCTGTATCAACAACACACACATGATGTATTTCCCTCTTCCCTTATCCAAACACACATACATACATCCTTGCCCGTCACCTAACCACACTCACACACTATAATCTCCCACTACATCCCAAACCACCTCACTCATACTCACAACACTTACATACACTCACCTCTCATTCATGTGCCCTCACTCATCCCAAAACTATCGCACACACGCACCCACACCCACACCCACACCCACCCCCCCCACACACACACACACACATCGCCCACTCCTCCCACCGTCACATGAATCCCCTCTCCCTACCCGCATCTGGAGCTCCTCAATATGGAGATGGAGCTCCTTGTTCCTTGCTTTGTACTCCTTCAAGGCTACATTCTGAGGGAACAACAAACAAAATAGCTAACTTCAATAATGAAAGAATGCAATGTAATTCATGTACGTAACTGTGGGACGCAAACCACACAACAACACACAACAGCTCCTCACCGATTTGGTGAGTTCTCTCTTTAACTGCTCCAAGTAGATGCTCTGTGAAGAGTTGGAGGATTGAGTGAAGCCATCTAGGCCATCTGGAAGTGTGAGGAGGGGGGAGATAAGGAACAAAGTGGAAGGAGAACAGAAATAAGATGAAATGAGACGAAAGAGTGATTAAGTGGTCCATGGACATGTGGTAACACCTCCAACAGCATCACCTAACCTTCATCCTTCACTGTCAGATAAGTACTGACAGTGTCATCCACATTGTACTTGCACTGACGGAGGGTGGACACAATGGACAGCTTATCCGTCCAAGAAGGGACAATGGTCTTTGTGGAAAGAAGCATAAGAACGCATTCACAAACATACATACATACATACATACATACATACATACATACATACATACATACATACATACATACATACATACATACATACATACATACATACATACATACGTACGTACGTACATACATACATACATACATACATACATACATACATACATACATACATACATACATACGTACATACCATCCATATGCCGAGGCAACACAAACATACACTTTCCTGTAACTAACTAGGCAGTGTACATATCAACATGTCATTATTGTTTCTCTAATCACCATGGTTACCTGTACGTCCTTGATGAGTCTTGCAACACTGGGGACCTGTCCCTCCCATGCCAGAGGAACTGGGACCCAGCTCCCTGTCTTCTCATGGTAGAAGTACAGCAGATTGCACTGCTCCTGTACATGTACAGGGATACAGGTTAACTGTCATTTACCATATGTAGGTGAAGTACAGCAATGTTGGACACAATAATTATTGTTAAGTATTTACGTTCACTTAGCCAAATTACCTTTTGAAACCACATGTAAAGTTTACCACGGGTTGGGTGTTGGAACTCTATCATTTGGGCACAGCCAGGATCAACAGTTGGTGTCATGGCAACATTGCTGGAAGATGGCTGACCCTAAGGAATGCATTTAGAATTTCCAGATCTTACATGTGGCAGCACAATGGTAGCAGCTTGGAAACATATTGTGGAGCATCACACAGGTACATGCATGAATGCACAAACACACACACACACACACACACACACACACACACACACACACACACACACACACACACACACACACACACACACACACACACACACACACACACACACACACACACACACGTACACACACACACGCACACGCACATACACACACACTTCATCAACAAACTCACAGAATCCATTGGCACAAACTGCCCCCGTTTTTCCCATTCAGATGGGAAGTGTCGCCATTTCTAGAGGAAGCGGATCCAGGACAATACCAATAATAAAGAAGTAAACACAGGAATACAAGACACAGTTGGAAGATGAATAGAAAGACTGCAGATCAGAAGATACAACTGTTGTCATAATTACATCGTTCTCAATAAGGTTTTGTCCCATGCAGCCCTGGCTAAATGTCCGACAGTCCTTTACTACCAGTTCATCAAGAAACAAGAATAGCTGGATTGAATAGTCATGCAACAACAAGTTCCAATCAATAGAAGATCGAAAGGAAGAAATCAGTAGAAGCTCAGTAGGTTTCAACCTCATCACTGGAGTGACTGAGTTGAGTGAGTGCAAGTGCAAGCGTGAAGTAGTTAATGAATACTGTGCAAACAATACACATGTACACATTGTTACGATAAACATAGATCACAGCAACAGCACACTGTAGATTGTCTCCTCACACCTGAGTTCACTCAGGTGATAATGACTTTAGAAGTCAAACATTCTGACACAGTGGAACCTGTCTAAGATGGTCACTGTGTTAGGCAGCCACCTATCCAAAACTGCATGCCTCCATAGCCCCAAATAGCGCTAAAACATTATACTCTACACCACTGTAGAGCAGCCACCTCCCTATAGAGTTCAGTTACAACTGGCCCACAGGTGGCTGTCTTGAACAGGTTCTACTGTACATTGGAACTCCTAGCTGCATGCATCAACTATGCATCCTAAAAACGAAGTGTCATTCACTAAAACATGGCACGCCCTGAGGAAGTTGCCACATTTAGTCAGTACACTCACCTGTTCTTCCCAGTCCACATAAAACTTCTTGCCATCTTCACGGACATACACTGTGAATTCCCTTCCATCACTTGTTTGAAACAGTTCAAACATGTTGCCTGAGGGATGGTCCACGCCTGTACTGCTCTCCTCTGCCCCATTCGCCAAGCTACCCTTCCTCCCTTCTCCCTCCTTTGCTCTCTTTGGGTCTACATAACTACGACTCACAAGGGGGCTTTTACTGCTTGCCGTAGGCTTTATGAATGATGAAGACCGGAGCATGTTCTTACTTGGTAAATTACTGGAATAGAAACTTGAAGTTGTGCTTACAGAGCGGCCGGCACCAAACGTGTCTGTCGAGGATGCATAAGAGAGTTGGCTGTCCAGGTTCCTTGATGGAGTTAGTGCACTGTCAGATGTGTCTAGCCGCATTTCATTCGCTGTGCCGTGTTGGAGTGTTGACCTCCTGTTTGTCGGTTCTTTCTCTTGCTTGGCTTCATTGATTATCTTCTGGAAATATTGAGTGTCATAGTTGCCACTCTCATTTGGAGAAACAACAACCACATGGATGTCAGGGTGTTTGGATGAAACTGCTCCCATCCTGAATGCCAGCTGTACAAGACACAGAAGGAGACAGCCACAGTAAGCTTATAGCAGATAGAGCAATAAATTTAGTGGTGGTAGCTATCAGTGCTACAGCCGTACGGAATAGGACG
>OZ025874.1:2253511-2486011 GCA_964019415.1 Ianthella basta | reverse complement strand
AAGAGAAAGAAAGGGATGGACAGGAGGGGAGGCGAGAGAAGTGGATGGACAGGAGGGGAAGAGAAAGAAAGGGATGGACAGGAGAGGAGGAGAGAAAATCACGAAGAGTGCATGATTACGATTAAACATCTGTATGGTTTCCCCAAGGTACGTATGCACATTGGCTGGTGGTCGAAGCTTATTTGTCCCAAGTTACACAATTCAGATAACTCAACCTTTTTGAATCTTCTACAGGGATGACATGATATAGGGCCTTGCTACAAACAGGTACTCAGTGAACAAACATGAATATACTGTGTACATACGTATACATATGTACGTACGTATGTTAACAACAGATATGGTATGTACGTATGTATGCATGTACTGTATGGCATATTGAAGACCTGCTCAGCAGAAAGGTCTACAGTGACCATTCCAGGAATGCCATAGGGATTGGTCTGGAACCAACCCCAATGCATTCATTGTTACAGGTCCGCTTAGTGAGCACTTCAGTTCATGGCAAAGCCTTAGCAAGCCATTAGCACCTAGATACAGAACCCTTAGTCGAACCAGTAGAGGTGGCAGTGGATAACAAGGGAGGCATTAGTAGAGGTGGCAGTGGATAACAAGGGAGGCATTAGTAGAGGTGGCAGTGGATAACAAGGGAGGCATTAGTAGAGGTGGCAGTGGATAACAAGGGAGGCATTAGTAGAGGTGGCAGTGGATAACAAGGGAGGCATTAGTCCAAACACAAACAGATAAGAGATTGGCTTACATCAACACATCAATCTCATTCTTGAAGGCCTGAAGCTGAGACTCTGTTGGATTGGTCACATTCAGCATCTTCACAGCACAGTCTCCTGCAGGGAGTAAATACAGGGCCAACAGCGAGTGAGCGGACTCACAACAATACCGTGTGTGTGCACAGCTCTATGTACTAAGACATAAGGTATAATGTGTACACTGCCATTCTACAGTACTCTGTCTTCCTTGTAATAGCACGACCACTGTGACTGACGTGAATACAAGTTTACTTCATAGTCAGCTGCATTTACAGCTGTGAGCAGTGCAGAGTGAACACACACGTACCGTGCCACTCTGATTTGTAGACTGTCCCATAGGACCCAGACCCAATCTTCTCTTTAATCTTGATTTCGTGATAGTCAATCTCCCAATGGTCCCGTTTGGACTGAAGCTGTGACAGAGGGAAGGGGAGGGGAGGGGAGGGGAGGGGAGGGGAGGGGAAGGGAGGGGAAGGAAGGGGAGGGGAGGGGAGGGGAGGGGAGGGGAGGAGAGGGGAGGGAAAGGGAGGGGAGGGGAGGGAAAGGGGAATGGAACACAAGCACAGACATTGAGGCTGCACAATTGGCTACCTGTGCATCAAAGCCTGAGTGTATATACGTACAGTATACGTAAGTACACACACATTCAAACACAGAACATACACAGACATCGTACAGTAGCATCTACAACAACAACCAATGTACATACATACAGTATGTAATGTATACTCAGTGCACTGTGTATGCAGTGAACACTACACCTCCACCCGCTCACACACCTCCATGTCTTTGGCCCTCTTGTGTCTCTTCATGCTTGGCAGTGTGTGAAACTGCTTGTCCTTGTCGACCAAGGGCCCCAGATCAGTGGATGAGCTCGACTTGTTCTTTAACACTGACTGCCTCTTTGGACGCTCGGCAAAAGGGGTGTCCAGGGTGGCCACAACAATGGCACTGTCGGGGGTGCTTGGGGATTTCCCCAGAGGTGAAGTACTCTGTGGTATGGGGGAAGGGGAGTGCTCGACATCCATGCTTCTTTCAACTGATCTGGAGCGCTGGAAGCCATGAGACTGACTGCCGTCTTTGGACCTTCGCCTGTCCTGGTCAAAATTGTGTGAAGAGCGTCGTGTGAAGCTTGAACGCCTCACTTTCTGCTGACGACGCTGATCCAACTCATCCACATCTCGCGATCGTCTCCTTTCGTGGTAATCATTCCCTTCTGAATTGGAGTCTCCACGCTGCAGCTGAAGGCTGTCTGTCTCACTGGGGGTAGTGACACTGTTCTGAACTGCTTCAGAGGTTGACTGTGTACGTCTGCCTTGAGCAGAGTCCTTTGGTATGGCTACCGGGTCTGAAGCCAAGCACACAAATAGGTACAAATGAAATGAAAGCATGCTTGTTGGCAGTTATTGCACACATGTGTCTCTACGTACGTACGTACATACTGTACACACACCATAGGGAATGGTATGACTCAAGCCAACATTTCATTCACTATACTGCAGTGCACATACAAACACACACACATGTACACACACTGTACAGATGCATGCATGCATGCACACGTGCACACACACACACACACACACACACACACACACACACACACACACACACACACACACACACAGTTAAACAAGTACATACAGTAGACACAGCATGATCTTCTCACCCCTCTCAAACTTCTGTCCCTTCCCTCCTCCTGTCTCCTGGTACACATTGGGGGAGGAGATAGACCTTGCTCGAGAAAAGAAAGGCTTCTTCCCCTGGGAGCTTGAAGCAACATCATCAAAGTTGGCTGGCACCTCTGTCACTCGTGATGTGGTGAGAAGACTGATGGGTTGGGAAGACGAGGGTGGGGAGGTGGGGTTAGGAGGGGAGAGGAGGGGAGAGGGGAGTGGGTGACTGAGATTTCACAAGGAAATTCATTCATGTGTACACAATTGACAAAGTTCTTTCAGCCACGCACGCATACACACACACACACACAAGCATGCACATACACATGCACACACACGCACACACACACGCACACACGCACACACACATACGCACACACACGCACACACACACACACACACACACACACACACACACACACACACACACACACACACACACACACAATGTCCAGGTTTGTTGGGATCCAACTGTACACTGTTGCTAGTATTTCAGCAACACGCTCACACAATCCCGTCACTGTGACCCAAGTACACAAGCCATACAGCTTCCCTCTCGGAGTGGCTCCGGTCACTGTGGGTGGTCTATGTCGGCTTGTGCAAACCAGCACCCTACCACTTCAGAGTACTGGGGAACGCACAGGCCAGTGGATTGTACAACCCTCAAAACCTCCTACCCTCACCACTGTCAGTGTAGAAGATACCACAGGTAAACACCCACCATTTACAGACATACATAGGGCAGACAATTTGAACAATAGAATTACGTAATTTTGCACACACACACACATACACACACACAGAGCAGGGGCTCACTATTTGAAAAGGTTGTTGCTGTCCATGGCTGAGGTTGTGTTGCAGTGCTGAGGGACTAGGGCACTGCACCTCTGGTGGAACCGAACACCACAGATGGAACACCTACACACAAACACACACACACAGACATGAGCATGGTTAGGAGAATGCTGGTACACACATCAGAGTAAGACCATTGTGCGTATGTAAATATGAGATGATACGCATTGCTAGTTTCGTTCTGGCTCATTTAATGTGATTTGGCATGACAAAACAAAATACTAGGGGGAATTAGGAGCAAAAACTGGTCCTAGAAGTTGCAGGGGCTATTCACATCAATGGGTTGCCTTAGTCTCCTGTGGCCAGACCCCACGGAAAGTGGTCCTGCTACGCGAGACTAGGGTAGTCTATGGAGTGGTACTTGGGACAGAACCTCAAGTTAACACTGGCCACAACACATGTTTACTTCAGTAAGACAGTCCATCACATGCCATGGACACTAACCTGTAGCCGTGGAACAAACTCTTCTTGCAACAGTCACACTTTGACAGGAGAAAATTCTGAGGTTTCTACACAAACGCAAGAGTCACAAAACATATTAACAGACAGGCACCCTATCTCAGTGATTAATACAACACTTGTTCACATTGTTCATCAAAACTGCACAATGACAAATCAGTGGCAACATACTCTAACCACATGGAAATGCACACACACTACTCAAAGTGCATTACAATTGTTATGATATGTGTGGGTGTGGGTGTGGGTGTGGGTGTGGGAGCACATGTGTGATAGCAATGAGGTGCTTGCACCAACAATACGGTAAGCCTTCTAGCACTCACAAAGTTGTGCCGAATGGTGTTGCTTTTCTGAAAAGCAGAATCATACTCCACACGAATCTGTAACATGAGAGGAGACAACAGAGAGAAGAGGGGTAAGGAGAATGTAGAGTGTACATGAACAAACTGGTAACCAACTCTCAACTGTGTGTACGTACGTATGTATGTATGTGTGTGCGTGTAGAATTAGGAATGTATCATATGTGTGCATACATTGCCTGTGTGTCTGCACAGGTGTGCATACCAAAGTCTGTGTGTATGAATGTCCGTGCTTAGGTATGTCTGTGTGTGCTGGGTGTGAAGTTCTGAACATGCGTATACATGTCTATGAAGGAATGAGCTCATGCACGTGTGTGTGTGTGTGTGTGAACTCCTCACATCTTGCCCTGCCAGCTGACTGGTGTCTGTGTTCCACTCTATCCTCCTCGGAGGAGGAGTAGCTGAGTATACGACACACGTGGTGTAGGCGAGGTCCCTCATCTGCATGGCCTTACGCAGTGCTTGCTGGATGCTAACACCGGGAGTGGCGTGGATCTATGGGATACACACAGCAAAGACAGAGTGGGGCATCCGTGTGTGTGTGTGTGTGTGTGTGTGTGTGTGTGTGTGTGTGTGTGTGTGTGTGTGTGTGTGTGTGTGTGTGTTGGTATGCAAGCACGAGGTGAGGTATGCACACACATGTGTGGTATGTGTGTGTGAGGAATGTACAGAATGCACGAATGGTATCAGATCACTGGACAAGTGGCTGAAGGACAGAATGAAACAGAACAATAGAATACTGTGTGAAGTGGCAAGTAATTGGCACAGTGGCACACTTGATAGGAGTGATCTTGTGACTCTGAGTGCATATTAAAGGCGCTACATACATACAGTATGTACTGTATCCTATTGCACACAGTTCTGCCGTGTGTGTGTGTGTGCGTGTGTGTGTGTGTGTGTGTGTGTGTGTGCGTGTGTGTGTGTGTGTGTGTGTGTGTGTGTGTGTGTGTGTGTGTGTGTGTGTGTGTGTGTGTGTGTGTGTGTGTGTGTGTGTGCGCGTGTGTAGTCTGCACAGGTAATTAGCAGCTGTACGTGATGTGTGTACGTACATACCAAATGCAAACAATGATAAAAATGCTAGAACGTTAATTACATACACTTTAAGTCTACCAAAATGACCCAAGTGGGTCAAAGTACTAACATTCAAGGGTGGAAGAACAACACAAGAACTTACAGTCGTTCTCTGGTCATGAGGCAGAAGTGCTCGAATGAGACCAACACTTGGGAGCGGGGAGGGAGGGTGTGAGGATCCTACATGGGGTGCCTGAAGCAATGAGTCGGAACCGACACTGGCAAAAGAAGTGGACAGTTCAAACTCATTAGGACTGGGGGGAGTGTGATTGGCGGGGGAGTCCGAGGCAAGGAGATCAAAGGAAGGGGTAACCTGAACTGTTGTGAGAGGATAGTGCACCTCTGGGTTAGGAGGTTGGAATGCCCCTAGTGGTGAGCAGTGAGGGAGATGTGAGAACTGCAATGATAAAGGTTTTCACAGACCATTATATGCATACAAATTAACCCACACTCATCAACACTCATCCACACACACACACACACACACACACACACACAACACACACTCAACACACTCACACACATACACACACACACACAACACACACACACACACACACACACACACACACACACTCAACACACACACACACACAACCACTGCTACTTACAGTCCTGGTCTCCTCCTAGGATGTTCCTCTCAATCTGCTGATACTGCGCTATTGTTTCACGCAGATCAGACTCCTCCTACAACAAACCCACAAGACACAAACAGTCCCTTCACTACATTGCCGCGTACATACATACATACGCAATGGTGAGTATCATACACAGTTGAAACAATACAGAATATGCAAGTATGTTTGTGTATAAATTATGTATGAATTGGGACACCTTCTTGAGTGAATTCATTGAGATTTCACTACCTGCATTCAGGGCTACACATGTGATAATTGTATGCATATAACCACATACACATTCATGCACACATGCGTGCACAAACACATGCACACACACAGACAAACGCATGTGTGTGTGTTAACACACATACACACGCGTGCACAAACGCACACATGTACACACAAACAAACACACCTGTTCAACGTAAGAGGGTCGCTTGTTGTCATCTCGAAAGAGCAAGTCCAATGCTCTCAGATTCTTTTCACAGTTATCAATCACTCCTCGAACATACTCAACCTGTGCACAATGCAATCAGACAAGCAGGCGCCACACTGCATCGCACACCATGTCCAATTGTGTTCAAATGTTATTCACACACAACTTGTTTACCACGAGCTGCTACCACGCGTGTGTGTGTGTGTGTACGGGCTCCCTCTAAATATGGACATGCTAGCTAGCTACGTACATGTAAGCCTCGTTTGACAGCACTGTAGACACTGTGGGAAGTTTACACAATGCTGTGTACACACACAAGAATACAGCAGCTGCACAGCACTGTACTGGGAGGACCCCACAGGACACACTATACTGCTACTCAACAATGGAAGGACTCCTTAGGCACAACCCTTACATGTACTGCCAGACAGTCGACGTTTGCACTTTAGGGTGAAGACTTAGGTCTACTGCAATGCCATATGTACAATAGTACACACTTTGAGTGATGATCACAGGTATAGAATTACTTGGGAGAGCGTAAGTGATGACCCGTGGTACAAGTGAAGAGAGTTGTGGCATACACAGAAACACACACTTGGTGAGATCATGACCAGGTGTTATAACTCTCACCAACCACAAGGCCTGTGCATAGTGTACACAGACACACACACACACACACACACACACACACATACACACACACATACACACAGAGACACACACATACACACACACACACACACACAGACAGACAGACAGACACACACACATACAGCCCCGGGAAAGCAACACGCTAGCTTAGAGAGCACCTAGGCTGCGCTAGTAACCGGCTATACACCCCAGGCGAGAGGTCTGGTAGCACACAAAACAATCGCAAAGGACCAAGAAATAAAATGGCGGGTAGACCCTTCGTACGTACAACCACGGCACCCTCCAGGCCTCATCTCACCACTAACCCCCAAGAGAACTATGTCTACGTATTATAGTGAAGGGCATCGAATGCGCAGTCGTGCATACACGAATACGCGCCTCTGTATTGGTGTGATAGAGTACTGCAGCTATGAAGGCCCAACTTACGTCGGTAAACTCCGACAAAGGAGGCATGTCGCCCACAGAACGTGGGTCCATCTCAGGGGAAGGCAAGAGGGTTTCCATCCCGAACTAAAAAGCGCCGTGATCGTTTGGAGGTGCACAGATCCACCATGCTATACAGTCTGCCATGTTGTTCCTTTACACGATGATCGGAGGGCATTAATTAGACCTGCTACTAGTCGATCACGTGAATATCAATAGTCGCCTAGGTTACCGTGCGGGAAACTCGCACACCTAAAGGTGGAATGTATACGCGTGCATGTGTGTGTTGAGTAGGTATGCAAAGATACAACATAACATGCATAACTCTACTGCTATGTGCATTCCAGCACCAAACTGTCAACTGTCCAGTCAAAAAAGCAGCTAACTAGCTATACACCCTAAGACAGGTCCATTTCTTCTGAGCAATCCTCTTCTTCAACAGTTGATGTATCCATATCTTCCTGCCCATTTCCTGCGCTAGCAACCTCATCGGGGGTACTGCCGTCGCTCTTCTGAGTGGCTGCCTCACTGCCACCACTTGACGTCAACCTGTCTGTTTCCTCAGGAATGTTGCCTCGACTGCCCTCAAGGAGTTGCTCTCCAGTTTCAGGCTGCACACTTACTGCACTTTGTGTAGGATTGCTAGAGGCTGATTCCTCAAAGTTGTCTTCTTCTGAAGATGATCCGCTGTCTCCATACGCAACTAGTCCTCTGACTGCAGCATTTCCACTGGACCCACTCATTTCCTTGCTTTCAGATTGATCAGGGCTTGACTCTCCTGGTTCTTGGACTGTTGGTGCTGTAGCAGAAGATCTTTCTGCCTCCTTGTCCAACTCTGCAGCCTCCTCTTCCGTGTGCTTCTGTTCAGAAGTACTCGGATCCAAGGCATTCAAACTGTATCCTAAATCAACTGATTCCTCTTCAGCTGTGCAGGTTCTTTCCCCTTCGTCACTACTACCTTTAGTTCCAGGCTCTTTAGCTGTAGACTGTTCAATTTCTTCATCCACCTTTCTGTAGTCAGGCCCTTGTTGCTCTGAATTTGTATTTCCATCAGAGCTGCTTTTACCTTCTTCATTAACAGCAGCTGGCTCAGCTAATTGCTGATCTGAACTCCAGTCATCATCGAGCAGAGAAATGTCACTGGGCTGGAGCTCGTGCACTTCTTCGCTGCCACCCTGAGTCACTTGGCCAGTTTCATCTAACAGGTCATCCAAAAGAGCTTCCTCCAGTGGACTCACATCAACAGGAGATTCAGGACCTTTTTGGCCTTCATCTTCAGCTGGTATCACAGCTGTAGGCATATGTGAATGTGAATTGGCTTGTTCACCAGCACCTGATGAAGTGCTAGGTTCTGTGACAGTAGTGACAGGTTCCTCTGGAGTAGAACTGTCTTCTGCAGGAGAGGTAATTGGTTCCCTGGGAGAGGCAATTGGTTCCTCAGGAGAGGCAATGGGTTCCTTGGGAGAGGTGATGGGTTCCTTGGGAGAGGTGATGGGTTCCCTGGGAAAGGCGATGGGTTCCTTGGGAGAGGTGATGGGTTCCTTGGGAGAGGTGATGGGTTCCCTGGGAGAGGTGATGTATTCCTTAGGAGAGGTGATGGGTTCCTCAGGAGAGGAGATAGGTTCCTTAGTAGAGGTGATGGGTTCCTCAGTAGAGGTGATGAGTTCCTCAGGAGAGGTGACAGGTTCCTTAGGAGAGGTGACAGTTTCTTCAGGAGATTTGACAGGACTGTTGGGAGAGTGGATGGGCTGTGTAGGTGATGCCGTAGCTTCCTTGGTATATGTGATGGGTTCTGTGGATGTGGTGTGTTCTGTAGGAGATGTCACGGCTACCTGCAGAGGGGTGATAGGTCTCGTATCAGACACCACAGCTTCATTAGGAGAAGACAGCAGTTCCGCAGCAGATGCCAATGATTCAGGAAGAGAGGCAACACACTGTGTGGGTGTGGTAACTACTCCAGGGTTAATAGGGGTTGGGCTTTCTTCAGAATCTAGCAGATTCTCTGGATCAGAAGCAAAATCTTCCTCACGCCCTTCTCCTGGTGTAGCTGTCTCACCATATTTTGCATCACAACTGTCAACATTGGCAGACGAAGGTTCTTCCAATATATTACCAAGGCCCTCTGCCTGCTGCTGGGTCACCTCTGTGCCATGCTCTTCTGTTTCCATTTCATCCACCATGGCATCACTACTCACTTTATCCTGAGACAAATCTTCATCTGACACACACTCACGAGTGTCATCCTCCATAAGCAGCTCTTCATCTTCACCACCCGGAGCTATTTCAGAAGCAGATGTGTCCATCTGTACCTCGGCAGGTCCCTGTGAGCCAAACCCAGACCCTGAGCTACTCCGACCTCTCAATGATGACAGATGATAAGTTGCACTTTCTGCCTCCTCCAGTGCATCGCTTTCTGTGCCAGGAGGAACTGGTTCCTCTTCAGAAGGCACTGGAGATGCCCCTTTCGATAGATATTTGTCCTCCTTGGCATCAACAGAGCTAGACCGGCTCTCAATTCTCTGCGCTGTTGTATCATCAACCAGCTGCTGCAAAGAAGACATTGAGCCACTGGATCTTGCATCCCTTGACTCCCCTTCAGTGCACAACGCAGGGGCACTTGCATTATCCACACAAGTAGGACTCTGATCCTGAGACACAGCTTCATCTAGCTTCTCTTCCTTGGCGTCAGACTCAAGAAGATCTTGAGATTCCTCCTCCAAAATAGGTGAAAGCGCACGATCTACTTCAGTGTAAGTTTCTGAAAGCAGTGCAGCATCAGTACTCTCAACAAAGCAACGCTCTACAGTTTCCTCTGGTGACTTGGCGGCTATAGCAGCTACTTTGCCCTCCTTCTCCTCTATTCCTTCATCACTTACTTCAGCTCCAATTTTAGAGGAATCTTCTTGTGCCAAAGCACCATCATCTGCTGCTCTGTTCATATCAGCACCTGCAGCTGAGCTGGTGGCATCTTCAGTGGAGCTAACTGGACTGAATGGTTCCTCGGCTACTGGACTTTGATTACCTCCTGCCTTCAGAGGCAGTGCCTCTGGGGATGGAGAACTCTCTGAGACATCCATCTTGGTCCCATGGTCAAGTTGGCCTGTGGCATCATGCACTTCCCCCTCTGAACGAAGTTCGGAAGTGCCCTGTGATGGCATAGTAGAGCCCACTGGGCTCTTAATGTCACTGGTACCAGACTCAGAACTACGTCTCTTAGCGCCCACTGAGCCCTCAACACCACTCACTGGGGTGTCAGCAGATTTGGAACGCTTCCTGGTATAATACGTGGGACTCTTTAAGGGCTCAGGACTGGTCAATGCAGCCACCGCAGGTTCTGAAACTTGTTCAGAGGACCCCCCTGAAGCAGGAGGGCTTACAAGTGGAGCTAGTGGTCTCTTAGCCTCCTCTACTGGGCTCTTAGTCTCCTCCACTGGGCTCTTAGCTAAGGTGCCAACTGTGCTCATGTCCGATGTAGTTTCCACATTACTGGGCTCATCTTCTTGCTTGCCTGGGCTCTGTAACACACCTTCTTCCACAGTGTCATTGACATTTGTGCAAGACACATCCATAGGGCTAGCTTCACCTTGCTCGCTATCGGGAGGAGAGGTGGTTCTGTCGTCCTGTACGGGACCCAGCTGTTGCTCCTGCTCGCCATCTCCATCAGCTCCATCCACATTCATTGTTCTTGGCACTTCTTTGTCCTCGTCAATGGCTGGTAATTGATCAGAATGGAGGCTATCATCGTGTGCAGGCACTTCAATGTCTTCCTCCTTGCCTACCTGAGGAAAGGAGTCTACAGATAGCTTGCGCATCTTTGTGGGTGGTGGGCTGTCTTCCCCTTGCTCTTGAGTGCCTTGCTCACGTGAGGACGTTCGTCTTCTCACTCGAATTGGTACCAGTGAAGGGTCATTTCTAGTGGATTTTGGAGACTCCAGCCCAAGCGGACTGCTCACACCATCACTAGCTGGTGACACCTCAGGAGTCTCACATACATTCCGCTCTACCTCACCATCACTCCTTGCAGCAGTTGATTCTATAGCATGCTGCTCTACACCCTGCATGACAGCACTAGTGGAGCATACAGTGACTTCACTCTCCTTTCCACTCTCCTCTTGCGCAGAAGATGTATTTGCTTGCTGTAAGACTACGTCAGGGCTATTTGTATAGTTCTGTAGGGGTGACATCTCCACAGCATTCTCTTGCAAGACTCTTTCTACTTCTTTGTCATGGCCTTCTGTATCTGGTGTAGTCGACTGAATACCTGATGATTCTGCATCTGTGGTTGTTGTAACCACTTCTGCTTTTGAAGTCACTGATTCTGTATTCAGTGCATCCACATCCACAGGGAGTACCTTTGTTTGCGCTTCTTCCACATCAGTGTTGGTGGTTTCACCTTCATCACCAGCTGCTTTCGTCTCTGCATTGGATGCTTCAAACTCAGTGGTTGGCGTTTTTACCCTTGCATCTGCTCCATTCAATTCTTCACTCGGTGCCTTCATTTCTGCAGTATCTGTCTCCATTGCTGCATCTACACAAATGCTGTCTGCTTGCTGCACCAAAGCTTCAGCAGTAGTGCCTGGAACACTTGAACTTAGCAACTCTGTTCCTTGTCCACCTACCTCTGGTCTCTGCCCTTCAATCACTGGTTCTTGCACGCCCACCGCGTCTACTTCCATATCATGGTGCACCGCTGTGGAGGAGTCTTGCACTTTGGGATCTACCTCCATACATTCACCAACCTCCGCTGCAGTATGTGCACGTGGTCCATACCCCTCCTCATTCTGTTCACCACCATTCTGAGGATGTCGATCTTGGTCCATCATTGACTGATACTCATCTTGTAATGGTGCAGCATCTGATGTACTATTTGTGATGGGCGATGCCACAGGAACCCCACTGGCTTCTCTTTGCTCATCATTCAAAGTGGTCTCAATGGCTGAGATGAGATTGTCTCTCTCGTTCAAGTCCAGCTCCTTTGCTGACAGTGCAAGAGGGCCTATTAAATGCTTGTCCAAAGTAGCAAGGAGTTCTGTCTTGTGCTTTATTTCCTTCTTCAGCATCTGATAACTGGAAGGCAGTTCTTTAAGGAGCACAAGAGCGCTGCTTTCTTTACTGCCGAGTTTGTGGAGCTTTGAGACAAGGAGATCAGAACGGGCAATGAGGCCATCCAAAGTTGCCTGCCGATCCTGGATCCGGTTCAGTTCAGTCCTGTGCTTGTGTCTAAATCGGTCATGTAAGCTCTTAGCATCTAAATCAACAAAGAAAAGACAAACACACTGAAACAAATCACCAGCATCAGTTCTCACAGTTTGTTGCACAAATTCTATGGTTACAGCAGTAGTGATCCCTTCCACCCCCTAACAGCACATGAGTCTAGTAGCACACACACAGTCAAGTAAAAATGCACAAGTAAGTTGCATAGTGAAACTATTTTGGTAGCCTCTGTTATCATGTCTCACCCTTGTATTGCTGCTCCAAAGTTGGGAGTTGCTGTCCTAATTCCTTCTCATCCACCTCAAGCATGTCCACTATCTTCCTTCCAACGCCACTGCCGTACACGGCCTTGCCAAAAGTGAGCATCACAGAATCTGCACATGCACAGGGAAGGAAAAAGACTGTAGCACTACCATGCGAAAACAAGTCTCACACTCAAAAGTTGGTTCTGTGAATTGGAAATGGCAAGCATCACCAAGCTCTTAGTATACTACCACGCCTCTCCAGAGGTATCAGTGATAGGATAATAAGATCATCAAAGGAAAGAGACAATGTGACAACATTGTCCCTTCTTGCAGCTACGTCTCAAGATACATTAAGTAACTGGTAGAGATATGTACGGAAGACAGTAGGGGGGCTGTACCGAAAGCATGCAGTAAAACTGTATCCCATTTACAGGTGACAAGAACATCAATGTAAAGGCCAGACAAGGAAGGAATTTAGGAGCAGCCTAAGCGACAACAGACTGGAAGAGAAGAATGCAGCAAATTTGTTCCAACTCGTAGCTGTGCAGACTACGTAGCACATTGGTGAGTATAGTAAACAACAGGAATTTGGAGGGTCATGTCCATGAATGTAGGCGGATTGAAAAGAATGCAACATGTACCATGTGACCACCTCTGACTTACTGACACCTAATTCCATAAGTACACATATGCAGCTCCCTAACAACCCTTCAGCTTACCGGGTGGGGGAGAAAGCTCTGCAAGGTCTTCCGGTTTACGGCCATGCTGCTGTGGCTGCTGCCCATCTTGCTGGTGAGGACTGCCGTCCCGTGGCCGAGCATCAGGGGACTTGCCCTGCTCCTCCTTGTCTGAAGCTGGTACTCTTTGCGTGTCTTCTTGGCTCTGGTTCGGAGAGCTGGTGGGCATCGCAGAAGCAACGGTGCCCTTCCCTTCGTTGCTGGGAGTGCCCTCTTCCTCATCAGGTTCATTATCAAAGGCAGGTTTAGTATTAAACACATCACCACAACGGCCACAGCGGAATCTTCCGGAACATCGGAAAGTGTGGCAGCGGATGCAAAATGTTTGGGCTCGGTTTCTTTCTAGGTCCATGAGCAAAGAAGACTGGGTAACACTTCTTCTTCTTACTAAAAAGTAAAACGAAAAAGATCATAAGTAAATGGCTGATTGGGTGAGAGATGATAAGCAATCATTGCTTACTTTGGCTGGGCACTAACTGTCTAGACTTCTTGTACCCTGCAAGAGGCAGAAAAAGAAGGGGTAAACCTATTCGGCTGTGCACATGTGTACATATGTACAATTACATATATGTGTATGTGTGATTGTGTGTGGGTGTGCAAGCATGTTCGTGTCAATGGCTCCTTACGTCCGACTGGACCACTGGTAGCAGGACTGTCCCTGTTTGCCTTAGGTGGATTGGCAATACTGCTTCCACACTTCCAGCACTGTACACTGTGGCTGTGGTTAGGACGTCCGCACGACATGCAGGGACGACCAATCAGAGGCTTGCCACAGCGATAGCATTTCTTAGACTTATTGGAATTGGCCTGCACAGGGGTAAGCATGTGGAGAGAGAAGCTCACAATAGTGCACTGTCAAATCATCAAATAAGTACGTAACTAATCTACGTACTAGTGCATAATTAGTTGTGAAGAACAAGACCTATGTACGCAACAATCACACGAACACCATAAAACAATGCAAGTGTACACATACACACACACATGCACACACACACACACACACACACACACACACACATGTACGTACTTGTCCACACTCGCCACACATCCTAATTCCCATTTGAGACTTGCTACTGTCTCCAGTTGGTGGTGTCTTGAAGGCAGAAACCCTACGGAGGAAAGGCAGTAAGACAGAATAGGTGAAGGTGAGTCACATGCAAGAGAAGCAACAGCTGCCAGCGGTGCTGTTCCTTCAAACAACCTTGAAGGCTGTGCAACCGAAGAGGAATGATTCTTGTGGTGACCAGAGCCAGGCCTCCCTTCATCATTACTGCCTTCATCCGAGTCAGTATACACTGCACTCACACTTTGGGCCATCTGCAATAGAAATCAGAACTGTAGACTCTTTGGGACTCCAAACAAACAATATACCTAAAGCATAACATTTCATGCCTCATTTCACTAACAGGTAGCTATGTTTGCAGGTGAAAAATATCCATAGAGAATACGCACATACGTACATACGTACGGTCTAGCAGCTACACACAGGCGGTCACGGGAGAGGTGAGATTAAAGTGGGAACAAACAAATACACACACTACCAAGAAAGAAAGAGCAGCACAGGTCAGAGTAAAATGAAATCCAATCTTAAGTACATATGAAACAAGTCACACATAACGACCAAAAATCTCCTAGAAAATACGTACGTACGTACCTGCACTTTGGATCCAATTATGTGCTGTTTCCGTGGTGATGTTGCAGATGCTGTCTCCCTGAATTCAAGGGGAGAGTTGCACTTCCAGCAGTAGCTGCTGCGATTGTGATTCAGGATGCCACAGGATGGGCAGGGTAGCCCAACAAGGAATGCTTTGCAGTTCTGGCAGCGTTTCTTCACCACCGGTGTGAGGTGCTTACAGTGTGGACACCTTCGTGCAGCACCCTGCGCATCACGAACAATTTGGGTCCCAACTGCTGCAGTTGGAGTTGCTTGCTGAGAAACTGGTTTGTGTTCCATCATATCCATCCGGAACTGGCTGACTGGTTCCTTCACTGGTGGAAACTGCTTGCAGTGTGCACGGGGCACTTTCACCACCAAAGATTCAGGTTCCTGACAGACAAGCTGTGAGAACACGACAACACACTTATGTACATAAGTCTGAACAAGACTGACTGAAGCACAGAGTAACAATCATACGTCGGAACACACAAACATTGTCTATGCAACAGGGAAATTCAGAGAGTTGCATGCGTCAGATTGAATCACACTGCTGCTGGTATGTAGGTTGGTAGTGAGGGAGAGAGAGAGAGTTGTACGAAGAAGTACAGGAAGATTGCTGATACATACATATACATGTGCGTAGGACTGTTTGAGGAATGCAGTGCCTGTGAAAAGTTGCAGCCTACATTTGAACACACATAAGTACGTACTGGCAATGTGTATGTGCATAAGATGAAGCAATGCGTATAGTGGCAATACATAGTTTGTGGGAAGTTTTGTGAATTTCTCATATCCATCACTATTCATGATAAAAAATTTAAATGAAGTAGACTCCTATCCTGTTTTGCAAGAGCATCCAGTGACTACTCCCCTCCTACAATGCAAGGTATGGCGAACCTTATGCTTGTAGATCTTCTTGTTCCCAATGAGAAACACCTTCTTCAGGATGGGAGGCAGCTGTATGTGGAAGCACTTAAGCAGCTTCACACAGTCTTCCATTTGGAGCAGACAGCACACGGGGATGTGCGGAGAATGACTGCCAAGGATGATCATTCGCAGACGAACCCAGGAGGAGCTACGAATGGTGCGAAGGTTCAGCTTTCGCATTCGGTAAGTCATGTTCACCTTCGTCACTCCCTTAGGTTGGAGGAAATGGTCGTACAGCTCAGCCAAGGTCAGGTAGTGAATGTTATGCCGGGTGGTAAAAGTTGTGTAGATCCTACCGTTCCACCGGAACTGCTTCATAATTCCTTCCTCTGGCATAGGGGGGGGGAAGGGAAGCAAAAGCACACACAATGCACAAATACCATTACGAGGCAGGCAAGGAGCACAGACAACAACACACAAGATCATGTTTGCATGACTTTCTAAATAGCCGGAAGAGTTGAGCTCTGACTTGCTGTGTCATACACGCGCCAGCTACGTAGTAGCGTTACGTTATGGTAACACTTCATCTAGAGATCCTGAAGGTTTTAAGATTGCTTCAATTCCCTTGGCAAACTAATATTAACATCACATTGAAAAGTTAGCATACTGTATGTACATATGTAGTACAGGCACTGTAGGAAGGGAACTGTGAATGAACAGACCTGCGGCTGAATTTATGAGCAACAAAAGAGATAAAGCACAAAGAAGTACCTCTCAACAAAGACACATTTGCACAGCTGGCCTACTCAGTCAGTATCCAAACCAGCGTAATCCCTCAACTGGTCAAAGGATAGCATACACACATACGTACATACCTGAACAATTGTCCTCATCAAGGTTGATATAATCAGGGTGATAGAAGTTCCCATCTTGTAGTTCCTTCACATCATCTTCAATTGGCTCATCTGAGTCTAAACCATCATCAACCATCATCACTGCTGTTGGAGAGTCCAAGTGATCATGTGACCCTGACAAACTCGGCAGATCATCTCCTTCAAAGGACTGTTCACTTGGCTGCACCTGACATTACAAGAGAACTGAGCTAAATAAATCTTGATATCATAATAGCAGAAACATCAACACACCTACACACGCACGCACGCACGCACACACGCACACACACACACACACGCACACACACGCACACACACACACACACACACACACACACACACACACACACACACACACACACATGTACACACACACGTACACATATGCACATGCACGCAGCATGCACAAGCATCCCATACCTTTGAAAACTGATAGTACTTCCTCCATTCACTGTTCACATTGTCTGGCACAAGGACTCCAAAAGACTCAGACAACTTGCACGCTTCTCGGAGCCGCAGTAGGCGCGTGTACACAACCTTATCAGATAGACTCCCCAACAATTTCAGCTGCTGAACCTACCAATTGAGAAAAAGAGGACACGCTGTCACAGCACGATCAATCAACATCACTAGGCTGGAAGCAGAAGGTCTGCCTTGAAGCATCACAGCATTCAACAACACATGCCTCAAGTGTGCTGTAAAACAATAGCCCCAGCTAGCCAGGTAGGCTGGTATGTACCTAGTACGTACAAGCAAGGTGGCAAGGTAGCACCCACAACTGTACCTGAGGGGGAAGTGTAGGGTGGTACCTACTGTACTACCACTGTCATGCACCGCCTATCTACAGTATGTAACATCTGGTGACACATACAATTATATGTCCTCACCTGTTCGGCTGTGGTTGGGATGCTGTCAATGCCCAGGCTGTACCTCCGCTGTTGGCACTTCTTGGTGCCCACCTTCAGCAGCTGCACAAGGAGGTAGTGAGGTCTAAGTGACGTTAAACTGCCACTCACTCCCTGACTAATTTCTTTAATCAGCACAGGGCATCCCTTTCAGCTACACATTCTTGTGGCAGCTATGTAAGTAGTCAGTGGCCTCCAGAGCATTGAGGACACTAATCAGACAGTCCGGCTACAAGTGTACGTACTACAGTGGATGTGCAGCTGACCAAAGGGACAGACAAGGTCCATAATTATCATACGATAGGTAGCTGGTCTCACGATACACAGATCACAAAACTGCACTGTCTGGAGTACATAGAAAGCCTACCTTTCTGTTCAGCTCAGTGATACACACGTAAGGCTCCTTGTTCTTAGGATACAAGACAGTGAGTGCCTCAGCACCCCATTGCAGAGGAGCATAAGTAATGTCTACAGGCAAAGGAACACAGCAGATGCATGGTATGTTCTGTAGCATACATACGTACGTATGAATGTACATTAACTCACTCACACACACATACGTACCCGCACACACTCCATGAACATGCATACACACACACACAACACCACAACACACACACACACGCATGCACGCACGCACCACCACCAATCCTGCTTTCTTTGAACGCTGCAGAAGTGATCCTGCCATCGTGAGCATGATAGGCTGAGCTCACACCTCTGGATGGAAGGGAGGGACTGACAAACTGGCTGCCTGCTGACAACACGTGCCCCTCCAAAGGCAAGCTGCTTGGGGGCTCCTTCTTGTCTCTGCTGAAAATTGACCATGGTGAAATGCTGGCAGTTTCATCAGTTTGAAACTCAGTCATGTCAACCCGCTCTTGAGGAAACTACAACGCAAACACCACAGACTGGTTATCATGGACGGTCATGTACGTACGTAACAGGTTACCATGTGACAATCATGTGACAGCCAGTTATGGAAGTCAGGTGACAGTCAGATGACTTGTCATGTGTGGGGTGTAAGATTTTCGTATGCCAATACATGTAGTGCAGCAAGTGGCTTCAGATCTAGGTACTGTACGTACACAAAGCAAGAGAGCTTCACCTCTAGCGTACACACTAGCCCTCAGCAGAGCAGTATGTAGTTGAATTTGTGTAGTGTGTGGTGGCACTGTTCGTCCAATCAGATGCAGACGACATTCTGCACTATGCATGGTGCTACAGCAAGTCATGCATAGAATGGACACTATTGCAACATATGGGTAGCATGTGACAGTCACATGACCGCATACCTCTCCTTGAGCTGCCCGTAGGATGAAATCTGGGACAGGTAGATTCAAAATGGTGAACATCTTCTGAACGTCACTTGCTGGATAGAGCTGAACATGGGACTCTGTCTCTGAAACAACCTTTCTACTCGCCAGCAACATAACTTCACTCCTTCATTGGAGGAGAGGAAACGTCACACTATGACAGTGACACGGTGTCAACTACGTACACTGACAGTAGTGCAATGAACATGTGACCACTGACAGTGACATGGTGTGTGGGAGTGGCCTAAATCTGCTTGTCCCCTCAACAGAGACATACCTCTTGGCCTCATCTGGTGAGAAGTCCATTGTGGTCAAGATCTTCTCCAGAACTTGTCGGAGGTTCTGTGGCATCATTGACTGCAGGTCTGGGAAGCTGAGGTGAGCAGTGCCATTGTGTACAAAGAATAAGATCTGCTTCCCATTTGTCAAGCTCAACTGTCTCACGTCGGATGGAGCACCTGCAGGTGAGGTGTTGAACAGAAGTGGTGAAAGAAAACGGTAGCAAACATACTGCATATATTGCTAACAGTTGAGGTTGGGGGAACGGCCTTTGCACACAAGTGGTTTTGTAGCACGGGTGCTGCATTTGTAAGTGGAAACTAAGCAACTGCACATGTACATAAGTGATTGAGTAAGTAACAGAGAACGCTATGAAATGAAATGACTGACCTTCCCAAGACAAGCATTCCTTAAAATAGTCCCACATGCTCTCATGCACACACTCACTCTGTGTCTGTTTAGGAGACTCATCAGAGGGTAAGGATTGCAGTGAAGGAATTGACTGGTCATCGTCTGCGTCATTCCCCACACTAAGTCTGTCGGTGGAAGGAGGGAACACCACCAGTGGTGGCCCAGTATCTCCGCCGCCACCACTGCCGGGAGTACTCTGATGTTGGTTGAAACTTGTCACTCCTGTTGTCCTCGTGGGCGTTGGCTGCCTGGCCAATTGCAGTGGGTAGTTCGGTGTAAGGGGTACTGGAAAACCACTTAATAAAGGCTGCTGTGGCATAAAGTGTTGTTGTTGTGGTGGTGGTGGTGGTGGCTGTTGTTGTTGATGTTGTTGGTATTGCACCTGTCTTGCCTGCTCCTTCATCTGTGCTTGTTCAGCTGCTACTCAAAACAATGGAATGAACACAGGCTAATGAATCTAGTTATGTCACATGATGGTCACATGACATTAGACAGTGCACTACACAGTGACTTACAGCCACCTAATGGCACACATTACCATACAAGTACAATCATTCGTGGGATGTGATCGCATGACGACCACGTTTGTGAAAGTAAATGTGAAATTCCTCAAGTGGACAATTTTCTGTCAGTGCAGCTGGATAAAGCTATCACAACGGAAATGATGAGGTTCAGGCTATTCTTTATTTAGACTCATTTTGGACCTGCTCAAGTTCAACAAGCGGTAAGTATCAAGGAGTGTATTTGTGCATGCCAGGCAATTGACAAGTCATCTTCAATCTTTCAGAAACTGCCATTACCCATGAACACAGCTAAGATTAACAGTGACGTCGTCTCTTTCAAGTGGCAGTAGCAAGGTATTGACACTCCATACCAAAGGGATCACCTAAGAAATCTAAAGACTTACAAAGTCTTTGCAGAAACAAAATCCTCACGACAGTGGCATTTGTGCAATGTACTTTGTGCAATGTATGTATGGCCTCTGGTAGCACATCCCCAATGCGCCTGCATGGGCGATTCGTTTGAACCGAAGATTATACAAAGTAATCGACCTGTGGCTGGGTTGATTCTTACATTCCGTCAGTGAGTTTGGCATGTATTTCAACTGGGATGACAAAACAGCAAAGTCTCAAAATGGATCGACGAGGTCTACACTTTCTGAATCCTGTATGTTCCATATATAAAGTAAACCATCACACATGGATTTATTAGTCATACGCACTGTTATGCTCTTCGGCACAATTAGCGGTTGGCCGAACTGTGTAGTACACAACTCTCATAGCCAAAACACAATACTTAACTGCCGCCAGCCCCCATCATAACACCTGTACATGTATTAACGCATTTAACTGCCTATATTTACAATAGAGTTGAGCACATGACATGCCACAAGCACCTTTTATTCTCTTCTGCTTGCGAATTCCCATGGGGAAGGGTTCGTTGCACTCTTTGCAGTTGGGGTACCTCACAGGTGATGCCTCTCCACACTTCTCACACAACTTGTGACCGGCAGGAGCCTTACGTTGCCCGCCCCTCCCCACTGCACTGCCTGCATTGAAGCTATGCTGCTGCTGCTGCTGCTGTGGTTGCTGTGGTTGCTGGACTGATGGCTAGGGAAAGAGGGTGTACGAATATAGTCAGTGACACAGAGAAATCCAGTTGATCACAGTGTCCATATTATGTTGACTGAGTACAATAGACAATGTCATACAATGAATTTTGACTAAAATGGTGTATGTGCAGTGTATGCTCACCCTTTGCATGCTGCCATAGTTGGATTGGTTACCAGATGCCATGGTAATGAACTCTGCCAGGTCACGTCCATACCCCCCACCACCACCACCTCTGTCCAACCCAAATCCTGCCATTGGCAATTGGAGAGGAATTTACACCTACAAAACGCAAACAAAAGACCAAACCCACGTCAACATGCAATTGTGCCAGCGTCTAGTGTATCAGACAGTAACTCTAAACCTGTCAAAACCAGTTATGGACCTCCTAACCTGTGCGCATACTCCAGATGTGTGGATGTGTTCAAAAGAGATACAATAGAGTGTGCTAATACTACCTGGGCCAGGAGTGAGGTTGGCTGTTCAGCAGGTACCACCTCAAACTGTGACCACAACACACTAGTTCAATTGTGCTGACTCACTTCCTACTCAGTAGCGTGCCACTGCTCATACACAGGTGTATGCTATGAAATACCTGCCACGCAAGCATGAATCCATGCAAAGCACATGAAAGCGTGACAATGTACAACACTTCCTAATATGGGTAATGCTGGTGGCGCCAGTCGGTCTGAGTGGTTAGCCAACAGTTTACATAGGCTAGGTCGACTTACACAACAATGCACTAGGGCTCACCAGAGCCTGATTGATTTACACCTGGAAAAAATAGGAAGCTTTCTCCCAATGAACTGATTTGAATGCCCCGCATTCTGTGAAATTACTACATCACATTTGCCCAAGTTAGCAGGTTCTCAATAGTGGATTTACAGGATAGGCGTGCTGAGTGGCTGGAGTTGAAGCGGTTTGGGAAACACGTCTTTCTTGCCCTATGTGCTCTATTCTCTTTATAAGCTCAACTCCAGCGATTACGTTGAAGCTTTTAGAGGGTCTCTGAACTACTATCACAAACAGCACAAACACCAGTGTAAACAACACAAAACACATATATGAAGTGGGTGCATGTGTGAGATGGCGTTGTAGTGGTTACGGCTATGGTGTAAAGAATGCGTTTTATGGCCACACAAACTTTCACTGATCCACTACATCCATACACTGAGATACACGAAAAGTGACGAAAAAACACCTTTGTTCTAGTTCCTACATTGCTTCTCCTCGGGAAGTGGCGCACAACTACGCCACGATACGGCCCGTGCATTGAAGGGACGCGTCAAACCCAACAAGGCAGTGAATATGAACATCGCGTGCATGGTAACTCGTGGATCTCTGGAAATCCCTTGATTCTAACACGACGATGTATGGAAGGCTTTGACGCGCATATGTCGCCCCATTATGCAGAGCTTCGATCGTGAAATGACCGTACACAGCATTCGCCGGACAAACGGTGCCCGCGCGCAATGATTGTGGTAGTCCATGTAACCTTCTTTCTTGGGTGACTTACTGCACTGCGCAACTCTTGCGAATCTCCTCCAGAGTCTTCTGGAAGGTGATGGATCAAGGCCCTTCTTCTCGCGTAATGTCAAGCACAGGGAAGACTGTCATTCATCAATGAACAATGATCCCGAATGCACATCCGAAGAGAAGGATTGTGCACATACCACATGCCCACCGGAAGTAAGTAGTCGTTCTAACGTCATACAGAAGTCACGTGCATGCCAATGAATATAATTTGCGGTTTTGCTGACGTTGTCAGTAAGTGGGTAAATTCCTAGCATTACGAAGAGCAATAACTTCAATACCGCCCAGGCTACGTAATGCCAACGTTAATAATAGCGCAACTAACTTTAGTAACATGAGAGGAATCCGATGAAACAATATAACAGTTTTAGTATCAATACAAACAGAAGAAAATCAATACACAAAGGTTATCGTGCAGTGAAAATAAAATGTTATCACACCCTACAGTCTGACTAATCACCTAGCATACATGTTTGTCTCAACGTAGTCGTAGGGAGGCTCGTACTTGTCATAATACGAATCTGGTGGAAGCTGGTAAGCAGGGGGTGGAGAATCAGGACCATGGGGACTCTCAAACTCGGGTGGGGGTGGCGAGTGTGGGACTTCTGTAGCAACCGACCCTGGTGACCCTTCATCTTCTAGAAAGTAGGGGTTTCGTCGCTTCCTTCTCCCAGCCGATTGTGCTTCACCTTGTAAGATTACTGGGTTCCTTCGCAAGAACGCTCTGTCCTCTCCAAGTGAAGAGATTACCCTTCTCTCCTTTCGTCTTGCTCGATACAACCCCAATGCAATTATACCAATGACAAGAAGGGTCAGTGCTATCACCACACCGGGTATGATGACAGCCAGGAACAGGATGAACCCAATTCCAGAGCCAGGAGTCTCAACAGGAATGAGGTCGTCTGTAGGCTCCTCTGTTGGTGAGAGAGTGGCATTTTCCACGCTACAAACCCCTTGAAATTCTGGCTGTCCAATCAAATTGTGCTGACGGCTACCAAATATGGCAATAAACGTGTCAGTGTACGAGTATGTGTCTGCTTGTAGAGTTCTAAATCTCTCCGCCCACTGCCGCTGGAGAGGACAATTGAAGCTTGAGATAGTTACACTCGTATAAGTAACTCTAACACTCCCATTCTGGTAGCTTAACACTTGAATATCTGATAGACTGTTGTTGTGCCCCTCTGCAATAAGTCGTGCAATTTCAATCTGCTGAGACAGGTTCTCCTGAAACAAGGTGTAATCGCCTTCAAGTGTGATAGTAGCATTGAAACCGGTATCAGCAAACGGATGCACACGAATGGTAAGAAAATCAACTGCAAAATCCCCCTCACTGTCAACAGCCGTCAAGATGAAGTTGAAATCTGTCACTGTCTCCACGTTGACAGGTGATTCGACAGGCAATCCCTCAATCTGCATACCACTCAACTGCACCCAAGTGGTGTTAGGGAGGGGCTGGCCAGAGCCATCCAGAAGAACTAGGGTTAGATTGCTGGTCGATCCATCTTCCTCGTCTATGAATGTAGTCTCCAGGATAGTGGACATAAACACCTGTCCATGCTGCACATTGAGAAGTCCAACAGTTTCCACTAGTTTTGGTGGAGTGTTTGGAGGTGGCCGAGGAGAGGGTGAGGGAGAGGGTGAGGGAGAGGGTGAGGGTGACGGAGATGGAGAGGGAGTTACAATTGTCGTGGTGGCTGGTGGCTGCACAACTGATGATAGCACAGGGCTTGACGTAATGGCAATTGAGGTTAGTAGTGTGGTTGTCTCCAACAGTACTGAAGTGGACGGCTGATCAGTGACAGAAGGAAGAACAGGTGAACTTGACTCAAAACTGGTCACCTCTGGAATCACTGAAGTAAGCACTGAAGATTCAGACAATGGGGGTGAGTCTAGTACAGGAGATGACACTATCACTGTGCTGGTAAAAGATGGTGTTATCACTGGTTCTGAAAATGGAGAGGAAGAGATCGGTATTTCTGCCGACGTTACAATAACTGATGAAATACTCAGAGTGGGCTCAACAGGAGGTGGAGTGGTGACTTGAGCAGGGGGCGATGGGACAGCAACAGAAGTGGTAGTATCTATGCCAGGAGTGACTGTAGGAGAGGAGATTGAGAGGGAAGTGGTGGGACTGACTAAAGATGACTCAACTGGAGGTATGCTAGATGGAGTCAGGGTCGGTTCTGGCGATGCAGGGAGAGGCACCGATGAAGAAGACACCTCTGGGGATGCTAATGGAGATGGCAAAGGTGAGAATTCTGAAGTTGTCAGTAAGGTGAATGATGGTGTTTCGTCAATGCTGGAGGACTCGACAGAGGTAGGCACAAAGGGAGCTGGCAGCGTCGGTGAGGATGAAGTGGTGACAGCCGTCACCATCAGAGATGGAGTCAATGTGGCAGTGGTGGTGGTGGTTGTGGTGGTGGGTTGCGCAACAACCACTGAAGACTCTATAGTGAATGTCTCTTCGGGTACTGCAGAAGGCTGCACGCTGGGAGACTCGGGTGGTAAGACAGGAACAGAAGTGAGGTCCACACTTGATTCCAGAACAACAATGGACGGTGCAAAGCTTGGTGTTGCTTCTTCAGGAGGAGATGGAGAGGGGGGAACCACTAATGAGGTTGGAAGTTCTTCTGACGTGGTGCCGATAATGACAGGGGTAGAAGTGGCAGTCAAAGAAGTGGCTAGCAAGGAAGTAGTCTGGGTAAAAGAAAGCGACGGGGACAGGATTAGAGTGGGTTCTTCTGATTCAGACACAACTGATGGAGATGTTGGCTCAGATGCGAAAGTAAAAATCGGCATAGAGGTTGACAGTTCGAGTTCAGAACTGGATGGAATTTCTGTCAAAGTGGGTATGGAATTGGGAACCATTCTTGTTGGGGGGACCTCTGAAAGAGAAGGCGTTGGTGTTTCTGTTATTTCCACAGAAGAAATAATAGAGGAGAAAGTGGGTGTTTCCTCCGGAGATGAAAGAGGAGCTGTAAAAAGAGGAGAAGATGGTATTACTACCATGCTGCTACTAGCAGGAGGAACGAAGGGTGTGGACATGACGGCTGGCTGTACAGATGATGATGTAAACACAGGTGTGACAACAGGGCTACTGGCCGGAAGTAGTGAGAGGACATCTGTTGTAAACACAAAGAAGATGTCGGTATTGTCAGCCGATGGCTGTGAGTCCACCTGTATTGCCTGCCTACGGTGACGACTTGGCTTGTATTGCTGGGAAGAGGTTTCTGTCTTCTCCTTTGTGATGATCCACTGGTTAACTGTGAGTGTGTGTCCCTTGTGATCAACTCGTGACTGACACTCCAACAAGCACACGCTGAGGCGATGGAGGAGAGAGGAATAGGGCTCAACACTAGGGTCAAAAGAGTCGCAAGCAACTGGGAAAGAAACCATACTCGTTGACGGCGCAATTCTTGCATTTGGCACATCACTACTGGCTTTAACGACTGGACCAACCAAGTCTTTACCAATTGAAAATGTTTCCAAATTGACAGCAAAAAAGTTTGCAAAGTCATGCAGGACACTCAAGCGCCATTCCACAGGAAAGGTAGAAAAGTTAGCTGACAAAACCAGCCCAGCCCAGTATGCTGATTTGACACTTTCACCACAGAAGGAGGTCTTGTGGCTGTTGGTTGGGTTAAACATTTCCTTAGTCTGTGGCTTCTTGGCAGGTAATCGAAACGTGTCTTTGTCAAACATGGCAAGAGCGTGTTTGCTAGACTTCATGGCATCTTCAGACACAACCTCCAGTTGGAATATGCACTCTGCAAAATCCTCCTCATCTTCTGAAGCTCCAGAAGCAGCTGCTTCTCCTCCGTAGGCTCGAACTTGTATCAACCAGCTCTTCTCGTCGCCGTGGAGGGGAAGTCCCCACAAAGCTTTTTCATTGGGATCAAAGGTCAACCATTCGGGCAGAGAATTCGCTCCCAGTGCTGTTATCTGAGAACAAAGGACAGAATACATGTGTACGTATATGTGTGTACGTACGTATATGGTATCATACCACAACAGATTACATGCTCACACTACCATGTACACTACACAAACACTGGTTGGGCTGAACAAATAGAGGTATGCTTATGTACATGAGTACATGTGAACGCAAATGAGCACACATGAGCACACTTCAGCACACATGAACACACACAATGTACATGGTTCAGTTTTCACAGGTCTAGTCTACAAGAGCAGAGGCCATACACCATGGTGCATGCCACATGAGCACACAGTTACTTTCACAAATGAAAGGACTACTATAAAGAACCAGCACCTACCAATGATTTCGTAACTATTTCATATCACACAATAACTCACTGCACGCACACACACACAAACACACACACCTACACACACCTACACACACACACACATACACACACACACACATACACACACAAACACACACACACTGCTCCATAATTTCTAATATCCATGACAACACACCTCAAAGTTGACTACATGTCCACTGAATGCATCTTCTGGTATCGTGAGGGAGAAAGACTGTCCTACTGTGACCACTACATCCGGAAGGCCGTACAGCACGGTGGGGGAGGACAGATCTTGTGCAGCAACAAGAAGAGTGGGGGACGATAGGAGTAGAAGGACAGTGCAGACTGCAAACACTGTTGGCAAGTTTGAGCAGGTTGGCAACCATCTGATACATCGTGAACTAGCTGGTAGTGAAGGGGAGACTGCATGCTCCTGAGGCATGTGAGCGTGATGAGGCATCAGTACAAGAGAGTTGTTTCCAACTTCCACATTACATCCATTCACTACATGACTGCCAGTGTCGCATGGAGACTGTCGGATACCTTCTCCTCCCACCTTTCCCTGCAATGTGACATGCCTGTTCTCTTCAGAAGGATCATATGTGCAGCAGTCTCCACTGCAGCTCATACCGTCTCCTTCAGCCATGGTGCAGTTATATCTGCATACAATATACAAGACGAATCCATGCACTCACACACTATACAAACGGATCACTTCTTGTTAGCCGATACACACAGATGTAAAATGCATAAGAGACAGCATTCTCTAGCACACGTAGCATATCAGACCAGCGACCAGGCCCCTCTGCAAGCAGGGGGTGGGCAAGATGGCGGGGCACAAAGACACGCGGACAGTAGCAAGTAAACTACGGCGACACTGCTATCGTCCCGCTAATGGCGCACCTGTATCAAGATCTACACCATCAAATGCAGTTTAGTCGATTTCACGGTCTGCTTAGAGCTGGAGATCCCCAACGAGACATCGGTCTGCTGCAACGGTGACGCCCCCTTATCAATCGGTGGGCGGATCCGCGGAGTTGCTATGGAAATTGGGACGGAAATTAATCAGCGTCCGGGAATCCCCTTGTGGTTAAGATGGCTACAACGCCGGCTGTTATCCCCCAATTTCTCCAGGCTTTGAGGCTCAAGAAACGAGAGGATCCGATACCTCCTGCCCTTCATTCAGATGTAGAAGGTGATACGCAAACGCATGTAACTCATAAAACCCAAAAGGGTGTTGAATAGTGGTCACAGAATAAGTGCTATTTGGGGCCGGTGCGGGCTGTGTGTCAGTAATGGCACAACACCCGCAGCTGTATTTCCTTAAGGGGAGCCTAATCATATTTTGGTTGAGGTTGTACTAGTGGGAAGAGCATCAACCATGCATGCATGTTGTAATTGACTGTGCCATCCAGAGCGTGGTGAGAATTGTGACCTCGTGGCCACAGCCAATAGCTAATGGTTCGGTGAATGTCTCCAGTGACTAACACTGTACCCTTCACACTGTGCCCCGTACAGTGTCACCTTCACAGTACATACAGTAACACTCCCCTTCATGTGTGGTAGTCTCATGTGACCAGAGCCTAGCCGCCACTTCAGTGTTGTGCAACAATGGAAGTGGTTGAAAGGATGTGGCCACACAAGAGTAGTCATGTGGTGTCATGCTGTTTGAATGTTGTACTTGCTAGATTGATAGTTTCTATTATGATTTACATATTTTGTAGTTTAGCGGTAGCATTGAGTTTTGGATGTAGAGTGCTTTGAAGATATGACGATTGTAGTGTTGTGAGTATCAATTGACTCACAACTCACTGCTGAACTCCAACCTCACTGGCACCTGCAATTAGTTAACCTAACCAATTCAGATGTAATGGGTTGCCATGTACCCATGTGAGGACCAAGGTGTGTCCTCCAAGATGTGAGTCAGTTGATGTTTGCAATACAACAATATTGTAAAGTGCTGTATCTTCCATGTGTGCTGCCGTGTACTTTGACCTGGTGTGTTCACGTTATGTGTTCTGCCTTTTGCATACAGCACCAAGGACTGAGGAGAATGGCACTGTGAGTGATGTAGAGGGAGCTGAATGCCCCACAGCTGGAGTGCCCAATGGTGCTGGTAGTGTGGAGAGCGAGTTTATCTCTCTGCTGACCAAGGCAGTGCCTGTGAGCACTATTCGAGCAATGGTGGCTGACCAACATCGCCAGGCAGAGCAGGAACTGCAGAGGGTAAAGAAGTTGCTGGATGGTAAGGCTGTAGGGGATAGTGTGTCTGTGTGAGTGTGTGTGTGGTGTGCATATGTGTGCACTCGCAGTGTGTGCGGTGCGTGTTTTTGACATTGTGATGTATGTACGTACGAGAAGGTTCAGTTTGCTTGTATGAAACACTGCCTTCAGTTGCTCCATCTTCCACTTTATACTGCTCTGTCATTGACTCCTCCCTTTCTACTGCTACCAGGTGCTCTAAAGACCTACAGGTATTGTCGCCAGAAGGCACCTCAGCTCCAAACCGAACTCACACAGGTGAACGCAGAGATAGCAAAACGCAATAAAGAGCTGGAGAGTTTGAGGGAAGAAGTCAGGGACACTTGTAACAAGGAAGAGCGTCTGCGGAGGAAGAGGGACAGACTGGGTGCCAAATATGAGGACACGAGGAAGAGAGCAAAGTTCTGCAAGGAAGCTCTTGCCATAATACCACTGGTGTATGATCAGAAGAAACCAACAGATTTGGAAGAGGAAGATGATGATGCAATACAGGAAGAGCTATCTGATGGTGATGAGGAGCTCCCTCCATCACCTCCCGCTGACCACACCCCCTCTTCAGACCACGCCCACAGCCCACAAGAAGGAATTGTAGCTGAGGAAGAGGAGGACAGCAACCCTGCTCCACCCCTAGAGGACATCCCTATCGGTCCTTCGATTGCAAGTAGTGAAGTTCCAACTTCAAGTCCGTCCAGAGGAGGTGTCAGCTTGACACCTCAACAGTCTCCTTTGAAGAAGGAAGGGCCCAGATTGTTGCTCTCCCCACGCCGCTCAGTCAGCATCGACACTGGTACCATAATCAAGTCACCTGTACACAATGTCCCACAGCCGCAAAAGGACCCCACCTCTCCCGTCTATACCCACAAATCACCCGAACAGAAGGTGGTGTCATCATTTCCAAAGGAGACAGTGAAACGCACTCCTGCTGAGCAGCCCGATGTGGATGAGATGGAAGATGATTTGGAGGACCTAGACGACCTTGATGATCTCGAGGATGGCTACATGGGAGTGCCATTACGGGATGACGAAGACTCTGACGATAGTGACGCCAGTGGTCACCTTGTCATTGAGACAATGGCATTGCAGGGGCAGAAAGCGAGGAATAGCGGGGAGGAGTTTGACCACGACTACATGCCGAGTGGTATGGATGATATGTAGCCATGTGCTTTACAGTGGCTTTACTGCATTTTAGTCATGCACCAAATTCAATGCTTGTTACAGATGTATGTCACACTGACTCAACACAGTGAGGTTCTGTTGTGAACACGTACTAGTTGATTTGGAGTATGTATTTGGGTCTTCAAGAATTGTTGTGCTTAATTGGGGCGAGCGAAGCAAAGCCCCTCTCATCTGGGTGGTGCGAAAACCGGAAGTTTGGTACGTTGCGGTTGCGCAATAGTTTTTGGTACGTCGCGATTGCGCAATAGTTTTGGTACGTCGCGGTTGTGCAATAGTTTTTGGTACGTCGCGGTTGCGCAATTCTTTACCTTATATGGAACGTTCGCTGCATTGCGCAATAGTTTGCCATCTTTGGTACGTAAGTAAGGTCTCTTAGGCTTGCTTGCTACAGCCGCCTCTGTGACGGGCTACTTTTGATTCCTGCGCAATTGCTATTACGCAGTCTCTGGTTGATACGTAGTTAAGGTCTCTTACGCTTGCTTGCTACAGCCGTTCTGCCATTTGCCATTTTGGCCAACCATTCTGAAATCAGCTGTAGTCTTCGTCATACCCAGACCCCACCCATCTGCCAGCTGGCAATATTATTATGACAGCATGCGCTACAACTAATTTCTAACTAAATCCTGATTGCAATTGTACCCATGTGTGCATGTATGTTCTTGATACTAATAAAAAAAAACATTGAGGACAAAAACAAAATAAACTTCCCACTCGCCCCTACAATGCCTTGCATTCGTCTAGTTATAAATGATATTAATTGAAAGGCATGCAAAGGATCGCCAGAATAATTATGAATGTTGCTATTGCAATTGCTGTTGTGCATGGATCATGATCATGCATAAATGCATGCAATGAACTGTCTTCCAACTAAACTCCACTGCCTTCAAATATTGCACTATAGTATATAGAAAAATTTGCAATTGGCCTATGGTGCATGTGCTGTGGTTGTCAGAGAAGATCTAGAAGAATATTAAAGAAAAAAGGTATGCATATATGGAAATAGTTGTGTAGGGCGTGAGATGCACTTCCATGTATATAGAAGCAAGGTACTTAAGCTCTGTATAGTGCACAGCTAGGACCTCCTTTCTCATGGTCGGCTTCGTGCACATGCCACGTGCATTGTGCTCTGTGCAGGAATAGCACAGTGGTTGTTGTGTATGTGTACACTTTACAGCATAGCTATACAATGCGACCACCATCCCTACATTCAGTATATATGTAATTTATTATTATACAGCGCTAGCACTGTCCAACCCTATCTGCAAAATGTGGATTCCTCGATCACAGCAGCCATGGCTGCTGTGATCGAGGAATCCACATTTTGTGAACAGTAACCACACATATATAGGTACACACAGGATAAAAGAGCATCCATTCATTGCAGGTAGCTACATATACCAGCTAGCTATGGAGTGCATTAGGTTTTATTCTGATTACAGAGTGCATTTTTGCCAATTAGTTAACTGAGACCCCACAGTAGCTAAGTACTGGTGTGTTTCCTTCTACTGTTACAAGGGAGCTGATTGTAGTGAAGTGCTCCTTGGAATGCAAACGATTGCCTATACTTTTCGCGGTTCTTGGTCGGGGAAGATGAAATTTGTCAGCTCCCATAGTGTTGGAGTAGTAACAAGAGTTTTTAACAAATTTAGAACTTTGATAGGTAGGAGCTTGTTGAAGAACACACCGGGGTACCTGACACAGCATGAGGTTGTGACGCCTTTGGTGGAGAGTGGACTAGCCAAGTTGGTTTCTCAAGGGGGCACTTGGAGTATGTGCACGGTGGCTTCCTGAGGATGACTCTCATTGCATATAGTTCTCGATTCTCTTGGTTGATAGATGGGCCTGACTATATATATACAAGGGTGCCACACAACAGAACAGTACTCTAGGTGAGGGAGGACCAAAGTCTGGTAAAGCATCTTTCGTGTGCTCAATGGAAGGAAAGGGCTGGCTTTCTGTATACAGGCAATTGCAGCAAAGGCTTTCTTACGGCCGGATGTTGACCAAGTGGGGCTTCCATTTCAGCTCATGGTCAACGGTAACCCCAAGGTACTTGATGGAATCGCTCTGAGGGACCGCGCTGCCTGTTAGTTGCACTTCTATATATTTGCTGGGCATTGCGACTGGGAGTCTTACTACCAAGTGTCATTAACTGGGTCTGTTTACATTCATCTTTACCTTGTTGGCCTGAATCCAGGCAGCAATACAGGCTAGGTCAGTACTGAGAGAATGAGAAACTCCAGTGGGGGTCGACCGTGTTGGCAGAATAGATGGTGACATCGTCAGCATATAAGTTCATGGTACAGACGACGACGGTATCAGGTAAGTCATTTACATAGATTAAGAACAACAGGGGGCCAAAACTAGAGCCCTGGGGCACACCAGTGGTCACATTGGCCCACTCGGAGAACTCACCGATATACCTTCTGATGCCTCACGATGAGATAGCTGGTGAACCATTTGATCTCAGGACCACCAATGCCGTATGATCTGAGCTTACCAAGGAGAATGCTGTGGTCATGATCAATAGAATTGAAAGCTTTGCTCAGGTCAATAAAGACCGTTCTAATGCATTTCCCTTGGTCCAGAGCCAGTTTCCAGTCATCCAAGGTTTGTAGTAGGGCATCCTGTGTGCTGTGCCGAGGGCAAAAACCAAACGGGTTTGGATGAAGTAAAGAATTAGTGGAGAGAGAAGAATATGTTGCTGGTGTACAAAGGACTCAAACCAGGGTTCAATCTACTGGGGGGGGGGGACTTCTCCCCTAAACATTCCAGCTTCCCCCCCCCCCCAAATTTACCCAGTTGCAATTAAAATTTTCATAGATTAAAGTCTCACCAGACTGCCAGTAACACTAGCTAAATCTATGGGTGAAGCAAATAATTACAACGTCATATCATTCACACAAGTGCTGACAAGATAAGTGCATAAAAGTGGTTTCAGAAATGTCATTTTGCCTCTCACAACATGTCAGAGTCAATCTCAGAGGATAATAAAATCCTAAATTTCCCTGGGGGTGCATGCCCGCAGACCCCCTTCTCTGTATATTAAAACCATCTTTCAAAAAAATATTGTATCCTAGACTGATAGAAACCTGCAAATTTAAACACTTTGGTGATTACAGAGAGCACAGAGATTGGCCCGGCCTAAAGTCAGCTGATGGTACCTTTGCTGAGAGGGAGGGGGGGGGGGGGTGCATGGGACTGGTATGACAGTATACGTAGCCTGAAGCTTTTTCCAGTCATCAGGGAACTGTCCACTGGTGATGCTGTCATTGATCATGATGATCTTCGTGATAATTGGGGTGATCACGTCTCCCCATGGACATCTGATGCAAATTAATATATACTATTGAGAAGGTAAGAAGGTGATGTACTCCACGCATAATAATAATTATTATTATACATTCACAACCATGCAGTAAATTATGCAAAATAATATTATATAATATTATATTTATCTTCCAATATTCCTTTTTGTTTTAATCAGACATCATCCACCTATTCACAATCTTCAGCAGGTATGTACAATCATACAAACGCAAGCTTGTAATAAATAGCTTAGAGTCATGCCCACACATGTACATATGCATGTTTCACATACAAAGCATTTCCTGATCAAATCAAGGCTACAACATACTACTAAGACAAAAGCGATGTCATGCAAATAAAACTAGTCGAATGCAAGGCATTGTGGGGGCAAGCGTGAAGTTTATTTTAATTGTTTTTCTCTTCAATGGTTATATATATTTTTATTATTATCAAGAACATACATGCACACATGCGTACAATTGCAATCCGGATTTAGTAGAAATTAATTGTAGCCCATTCTGTCATAATAATATTGCCTTCCGGCAGACGGTGGGGTCTGGGTACGATCGAGACTACATCTGAACTGGCAGCCGCGGTGTGGTACATATTGCCTAATTAGCAAATCAAGCATTGGGATGGTGTTATATACTTCCATTGTATACCTAGCTAGTCTAGTGATTGATGGCCAAGAAGAAGGGCAGCCCTCGAGTATTCGATAGGCTCGAGGAAGCGGTCAAAACCGACAGCACTAGCATTGATGGGGCTATAGCCTGCTTTAGTCCAATGAAGACTGGAAAAGGAGCGCCCTTTTTTGATGCCAAGTTGACTGATCACAATAATCACTCCAATATGGGTAATCATCTATAAGGCAGGTTACGTACAGTTAATAATGCAGCAACTTAACATACACAGACTTATCTAGTTGAATAACAAGATCACTCAATCTTTGCGGATGATGCCTCTTTCCAGTAGAATGGCCTTGAGATTGATTCTTGCATGAACCTCAGCACCACCTTTGGATTGGTAATTCTGAGCCTTAGCCGTTATCCCTGTAGCCACATCTTCAGCTTCAGCAGAGTGTACCCACTGCCACTTGTAGAAGTTGCTTTTGTAGACACGTGTCTTTACAACCCTTTCCTCAAATGTAGGCTTTTTTAGGTACTCCTCCAATTCCCTTCTAACTTTATCTTCTGCCCAACGTGCCACCCTTGCTTGTTTCTCGGCTGCTCTTAGTGCATCCTTTGCTCTGTCTTCTGCTTCCTGAGCCCTGCGCTTTTCTTCCTGCTCTTTCAATAACTGCTGATATAACTGGTCTCTTTTCTTGCGAACTTTTGACTGTTCATCCGTTTCCTGCAACAGCTCAGTGTCAACTCCCCCTGCAAGCTTGATACGAAATTGCTTGTGCAACATGGCCGTGACATTCTGAAAGGCAACCTGCAGTGCAGCAATCTGGGCCTCTGGGCTGTTAATATCTTCAAACTCATTGTGCAACTCAAGTTTGGCAGTCTCAATGCATTCTTTTAAAAAGGAATGTAATGTGTCGTTGTATGGACCATGAGCAGCCACAATGGCAGAGGAATGCTCTTTAAGCTCCTTAACCTTTCTCGCATGATATGCTCTGTCATCTTTCCAATCCACTGACTCTACAATCACATATCGCTTGTTAACCTTCTCAATGAGAGTCTTCCATACTTCTGGACAATTGGGGCTGTTTAAGATTGCCTCAAATTCCTCATACTGCCTATCCTCACTTGTCTTGTCAAACACATTTCCGTGGGTGAGCACCAGAATGGTGTAGTTCCAATAGTTGTTGCCTAGAATATCAAGCAGGTCCAACAGCTTTGTGGTGCTAAACAATTCTCTGCTGTCAGCTCGAACAACCACAAAGAAAGCGTGAACACCATGCCTTGCCATCAGCATGGTCTTGCTGAGCTCCACAACCAAATGGGCTGCATCATTGGCCAGGTTCTCCACTTCAGTGTTCTGTGTTCCCATGCGATGAGTATCGCCAAAGCCAGGAGTATCCACGATGCACATCCAATGTCCACCCAGCATAGAGCAGCCCACCTGAGCTTTATCAGTCACAGAAACAAGGGCACCCCCAACCTCAAACACATGCTTTCCAAGGAGAAAGTTCCCTAATGTGCTCTTCCCTACTCCAGCCACGCCAATCTCTATCCACACAAGATCATCTTCACTAACGGTCTGAATGGAATGCAGCTCTTCTCTTGAAAGCTTCACGTCAGGTTTCTCCACCTGTACATCTGTATGTATATTCAGGAGCAGAATGAACAGAGTGCTAATAAAGGTCCATGATTGGCTCATATCATCCATGTTACAAGATGGAAGCAAGAATGGCATGAATTATTATACCTGTGCACAAACAGCTATAGGTGAACAAGCAAGACAAACCTTCAGTATCCATTCCATTGCTAGGCTGTGGGTGATTGGTAGTGGTAGCTGCAGAACATGTACTCAATGGTGCATCTATATATGTGCACAAGCAAAATATGCAATATATAGCACTGCTGCTGCAATAATAACATGAAGAAGTAATTGTATAACTCTAGAGATCCTCTTAAAAAGCCGAGCAAAGACATGTTACACATTGTATACCTCTCATTATACCCACAACACTTAGGTGAACACACAAGACAAACCTTCAGTGTCCCCTCCATTGTTAGGCAACGTTGGTTGTGAGTGGTCGGTAGTGATTGCCACAGAACTTGTACTCATGATCAATAACTTATCTGTATACAGAAAAATTAAATATGCAATAGCCATATTGTGTGTGCATTAACCCAATTTGAAGTGGTCTGAAATCAGTTTTGGTACATCCACACTTGTACACACCTTTCTCAGCCGTTTGTTCACACTGGTACTGGTATCTGGTAAGCGTTTACACGATTATAGACAAATTCATATGCATACATATAGTATAGCGATCATAATCATAGCACAATCATACAAAGTTAACTATTGTGAGGTGGTATGATATAATTATGTGATATCGACCTGCTTTCAGGCCAGATATTTGATTTCAGGTCTGATATAGAACGAGATTGCGCAACAAGTTCTATCAGTATAAGACCAAGTCACCAAAATCAAGTCAAGACAACCCTACATTAATTCCATTACCACAGTGAGGGTGAGTACTGTAGAGGATAAGGAAGCTCTTGGGGAGAGGCTGTGACATTTATTGAAGTGAAATCCTGTAGCAAATAGTTGAACAGGAGAGTTACCAGGTAAATTGCCTCAATGGACCTCTAGGAATGCACTGATCGCTGTACTGGGCGCTGCTACGCCAACCTTACGATGTGCACACAGCTCGCTCGCAAGTTTTACACTACCTTCAAAGAGCATAGACCACTTCTATCACCTTAAAGGTCCACTGTCGCATTTTTTTTTTTTAATTTTCATATTGATAGTGGTATGTGAAACATCTTCAATGATACCCATTTCAGTGTGCTCTGCCTCACGACGGGGGAGTTACGAGGGCGCAAAGTTGCAAAAAAGACCAATTATGCGTGGGCGTTTCCGGTGTTCCGGTCCTAACAATGCTAAAACGTCGTGACGTCACAGTAGGCTCCAGAATGTTTGCACAAGTATGGAGGAGAGTAGGCCAGTCAACGGACTGAACAAGAAATCGTTATTTCCTGCGAGTCTTTATCTTACGATGAAGGCGAAACTTCTTGATACAATGAAGGAGATATCCCTGCTGCTTCTGAAGTAGATCTGGGCATGCGGGTTGCGCAGCCGTACGGCACGACATCAATTTTGCGACAAGACCAATAATAGGGTGACGCCCGTTCTCAGCCCTACAAGCGCCGATTCGCACCATTATTGGACTGTTACAAGAGCATACGAAACAGAGATGGTACAGTAGCCTAGAGCTGATTTGTCACCTCCTACAAGGCGTAACAGCTGAAATACGAGGTGTGCCGAAGACATATTTCGGAGCACTCGGCACGTATTTCAGGTTACTGGCTCGCACATCGCGAGACGCAAGCATCTCTCCCCTCCTACTTGCTAGGTAGCAGGGCACACACAAGCTCTGGTCACAGCAAAAGACTCAGAGGAAAACCGTCCCCTGCTCTCTACCGAGAACGGCTGCGCAGAACACCAGGAGGCGGGGGCATCGAAATGGCTGGGACGCCTTTTTCGTCGTCCTAAAGCTACTACTCACCCTTTCGTCCTTTGTAGCAATTTTCCGTCTTCTCGATTGGCTTTCTCTGTGCTAGGAAAGACTCTCCTGTAAGTTAAAGCGCCATTCGGATTCTGACGGATGTACTAGAGTGAGCAAAGTGGTTGTTGCTAGAATATTTATACCAAGAAACAGCGAAATGGCAGGTAGGGCATCAGTCGCAATTCGAAAGGCGCTCTAACTTACGGGAGAGTCTTACCAAGCACAGAAAGACCCTGCCAACAGCTGCTGGCCACCGCTTCTTCAGACTATCGCTCTTCGTGAAATGAAGCAGCGACCGTTGCCTCCACTGGCCCTACTACATCCTCCAGCAACGCATTTGTGATGCATCGGGGCGAGTTCATCAGCAAGAGGGACGTGAATAGCCAGTCGGCGATTGTCTTCCCACACGGCGTGTGACACGTTCAAGCATAGACACAAGTGTACGGCAAGCCTACTGTGACGTCACAGCAAAATGGCGGATTTCTTCGGCCAATTTTCCGGAAGTGAGCCATTATCCCTCTACCAGGGAATTTCGAAGCGCTGTAACAGCGATTTTCGGTGGTTTTAGACGATAATCTATCATATAAGGGCAACTTGTATAACCGTGACAGTGGACCTTTAAAATGCTTCTAGCTTGAGTAAGCTAATGTTACTAGTAGCTTCATCGCATCACATTATGCAACTGCCTTCTTTATTGGTCATCCGAGAGCGCTAAATTAATACATGCAATAGCCATAATGTGTGTGCATTAACCCAATTTGAAGTGGTCTGAAATCAGTTTTGGTACATCAGTTCAGATACATGAGAAATCAGTTTTGGTACATCCTAGAATGGAAGATGAACGAGATGTTGCTAAAGCTGAAGAAGTCAGGCTCCATCACTGACGGTCTTTACGACAAGCTCAGGTCTTCTGCAGGACGTCTTCCACTGCTATACGGACTACCGAAGGTACACAAACCTGAGGTGCCGTTGCGCCCAATCGTGTCATTCCTGCGGTCCCCCACCTACCAGCTGTCAAAACATCTTGCAGCAATCCTAGCCCCCCTTGTAGGCAACTCGCCAGCACACGTCCGGAACTCCAAGGCCTTCACTGAGTTCATCAAGCCACAAGTCCTGCCAAGAGATGACTCCTTGTCTCCTTTGACGTCGTGTCACTGTTCACAAATGTCCCTGTGCATCTCGCCACAGAAGTAGCGCAACGCAGACTCAAGGATGACGTGGGGCTGAAGGATCGTACTGGCCTCAGTGTGAATGAGGTGATGAAGCTTTTGGAGTTCTGCTTGGGTGCCACCTACCTTGCCTTCCGTGGAGAGATCTACCAGCAGACTTTTGGGACGGCAATGGGATCCCCGGTCTCGGTAACCATCGCCAACCTAGTTAAGGAAGACGTGGAGGAGAGGGCGTTGGCAACCACAGACATCCCCCTGAAGTTTTGGAAATGTTACGTAGATGACACCTGTGCAGCTCTCCCGGCCTCAAGAGTACAGCAATTCCTGGACCACCTCAATGGTGTGGAACCAAGCATCCAGTTCACAGTCGAGGTGGAGTCAGAAGGCAAGCTTCCATTCTTGGATGTCCTTCTCCAGCGGGATCCGGATGGCTCCATCTCAACGACTGTGTACAGGAAAGCTTCTCACACAGACCGTTACCTGGACTTTATGTCCCACCATCCACTGGCCCACAAACTTGCGGTGGTCAAGACGCTGCACAGCAGGGCAGGGGCAATCTGCTCAGATGTCACTGTGAAGGATCAGGAAACCAGACACATCAGACAGGCTCTCATCAACAATGGGTACCCCAAAGGGGTTATTCAATCCCACTCCACACCGACCTGCACCAGGCACACGGACGACCAGTCCCAGGGCCCAGTGGTCACCCTCCCCTATGTGTGTGGTCTGTCCGAGGCAGTACGCCGAGTCCTTACTCCACTAGGAGTGAGGGTCTCATTCCGCCCTAACACCACCCTCAGACAGCTCCTGGTAAAATCCAAAAATCGTGTCCCGACAGAAGAGCTGGCTGGAGTCGTGTACCAGATCCCATGTGCAGGTTGCCCAGCCACTTATGTAGGCCAGATCGACAGGCAGATGCCTGAGTAAGCGGATGAAGGAGCACCGAAAGGCAGTGGAGTCAGGGGACTGTGCAAACTCAGCACTGGCTGAGCACGCATGGAGCCACCACCACCCTGTGGACTGGAATAACGTCAGAGTACTGGAGCAGCAACCCCATCTCTACCATAGACTTACATTAGAGTCAATTCACGTTAGGTCTCACCCCAACACATTAAACAGAAATGATGGAACATTGCCCCTAGTGTACAACTCCTTATTTTCCTGTTAGACACTACCTCTGTACCCTACATGCTTCCCTGATTTCCACCCACCCTGCCCCTTAAGTTTATTCATCACCTGTCATCTCACCTGCTGTCACTCACATTAGCGCCATCTTAGCCTATATAAAGCGAGTCACTTTCTGTTTTGTACCGCGACTGATGAAGACAACCGCATGGTTGTCGAAACGTTTGGCAATTATCCTTCAACTCTTGGCTAGTGAAGTCCGGTAATAGATCAAGCATGTCTACCCCTAGCCACAAAGGTTTCTTTTGATTCTGCTAAATTAAAACAGCGTAACGCCTGCCAACATGGTCTAAATGTTTTAAAGCTGATCACATGACATCTGTCCAATGGGATTCAGAGGCATCTTGTTTGAACGTGTTGCTAGTTACACAATAATTATTCGTTCAGTTCAGTGGAAGAGACATAGTGCTCACTCAATTCGTAGTCCCACGGAGCACAACACTTCGGACAGCCAACAGACTTCTTTTGTGAACTTTCCAAGACTTTTCTAACCTTCAGGGCAACTGTTCTATAAACTGTGCCACGTCTTCAGCCGACATCCCTAATATGGGAGCAGCAACAAGTGTTTGGCCAGCAGTTTCGCTGTTCTGGACACAACGAAATCCGACTCCATTTGCTCCATGCACCCATCTCCAACACGGTGGACTTCTTCTGTTGGCGCAGATGCAAAAAAGCAGGTGGTCGCTCTTTGATACACATGTGGAAAAGCCTGCGCTGACTGGCTCGCTATTTGAAAGAGCGTCATTCAGTCAGAATCGAGTCAAACAGATCGTTTTCCGCTAACAAGCTGCGTACATATAGGCCTGGAACGTGTAGTTAAAAGTGTGCATTAACAACTTAATGCACACTTTCACAGTCATGTGACACATTATAAGGGATCCCATTGGCCAGAGGTCACATGATCAGTATTAAATCTCCTTATGCTTTAGGGACCAACTCGCACAATGTATAAAGTGTTAGTACAGGTGAAAACACACAAACGAGTCATGTTTCCGTTACAGTCAGATTATTGCATCATACATACCTGTAGTATAGTCCCAACATCCTGGCCAAGTTTGAAACCCGTAGTCCTTTCCTGCGCTTTAAACCAGGAAGAATAGTTATGCCGTCGCCATGCTTAGGAATATAATAATGGAAAGATTATGTGCCGTTTTCACCAACCGTATTTTGTACTTTGAAAGAGCATATCTTGGGAACGGGAGCAGCTATTGAAGGGCAACAAATTGCAACAAAGAGCTCATCTACTGTGCTTCCACCCAGTACCACTAAATTGAAATCGGCAATTTGGGCAAATTGGTCCCTTTTTCTAAATCCGCTCACATATTGTAGTGTGATTGTACTGTATAGCAGGAAATATTGGCATGGGTCATAAATTTGGCAGTTTGGTGGATTTCAGAAAATCTGCCAAATTTAATTCCTCACCAATATTTCCACTATGTACCAAAGTATGATGTGTAAGTGGCTTTGTTACAGGGCAGTCAGCATGTATGTAATGCTTGTAATTGATATGGACTTCAGTGTCTACAGAGAAATAAAGCTGCACTCAAGTGTGGCGCTTTCTCAAGAAGGAGACAGAGCAGGCGAACAAACAAGTGCATCGTGAGGGTAAGCTCTTGTGCTGGATGAGGACACAAATTAAAGCCTGAAATAAGTACAGTGCAACTTGCGGCACCTATACATTGGCTACACCACCTGAAGAGAGAGAAATAAGATATGAAGGTATGCTGCTAAAATGACACGAAACCAGTGCCAACGGTGCTCCATCGCTGCCATCTCTGTGATGTCACTTTAGTATGCGGAATGCACTTTAAACCACACCAAAAGCCTTTTGTAAGATCAGCCAAATTTTATGCTCACCAATATTTCCCACTATACTGTACGTAGCTCTAAAGATCCTCCTACAAGTAAATGTGATGAATTTGAGAAGAGGGAGCTCTTTGCACTGCGTATGATGTCAGTGTCACTATGGGAAAAAACATTACAGCTACAACCGGCCAACTGTGATACCAATGCTGCATGGTGCATGTAGTAGGCTGGTGGCATACATCCAGTGATCCTTCTTTCATACGTGCTCTTGACAACATTATGTATCTACCCAGTGATCCCACATATAGCCTATATATGCATGCCTATCAATCTACACTATGCAAACATATACATATACCTGGAGTAGCTGTGGAGAGTCGACTTTCTTCCACACTGGTACCCCTGGTCCAAGGCATGTCTTCCCAGCACATCTGATGCTGCCAGATGTTAGTGAAAGGCCATGGGGGAACACGGATGGGTAGCCCATTGACCACCACAACAGCACATGGAATGACCACCACAGAAACAGCAAAAGTAATTATAAGAGTTAGTAACTTTGAGGGCGAGCATGAGGAGGCTGAGGTCAAAGATGATGGCGAGTTAGCTTCAGATGAAGGTGACCCTCTTTCTTGTGCATCAGGACCTCGGATTTGTGCTTGCAATTGTTCACCAACTTCCTTTGTTGTACCAAAGCCACTATCAATACCCACCAGCACCTCAGCCAGTTTCTTAACCCGCTCAAGCGTGCATTCCTTCTGTAAGTGGTCGTAGAGTATCCCCTGTGCATCTTTCGATCGAGCAATTTCAGTCTCAATATTCTCTGGTATTACCCCTTGACGTCTCAATCTTGGCGCACACTCTTTGGCATTCACCTTGTTCAAAATGTCTTCTTTAAATTCTTGTAAAATAGCCTCCACTGAATTATCTGAAGAATGTTAGTATGCAAAGAAGAGAAATCCATTACAAGAGACCAAAACAACATTTCTGTCCTCCTCCCACTAGCTACAAGCATCACACACAGCTGAGCTATCTACAGATGTCTGTTTAGGTTACCTAAACCTATGCATCGGAAAAGTTCCGGTCTCAATCTACCCCAACAGCAATCATAGCCGAGTCATTTCGGAGCCAAAAGTACTGGGAGCGAGTTGTCCACTTTCTATAATTTTCGGGTAGCCCTGGCTCGTTTCTAATCGGTTCATGCGAATTGCCACAACGCTCCCGATAGGGCCCCATTAGCTAACATTTACTGCTCAATCATTAATACAACTTCTACACGTGGACGTGTAAAGATGGTCTAGGCGTGAGACGGGACAATTACTTACCAGAAGTCATTTTGCCCCGTCCAGGGTCACCAACGATAATGTATGCTCTGAGCACGTTAGGATTGCGTCATCTTCTACAAGTTTGCGAAATCACTGATCGATCTATGGTGAAATGGCCGTCACATTGCCCCGAGAACGAACCGTGTCCTCTAGTTTGTGCATGGATATAGGAATAGTAATGTGGCCGGAGGACGCATAAATCAATGGGGCATGTACAGAAAAGCCTTAGCAGTGGTCATCTGTGAGTCGATTAATGGCTCACAGCCCACCCATTTCCTGTCTAGCTCTTGCGTAGTCAGATCGCCATTTTGCTCTTATATACTCCGCCTCCGAGAGTAGGAGGCGGAGTTAGAGCAAAAATGAAGGGACCCTCTTTCTTTCTTAGCCTCGCGTAGCCAGACCATATTTCATCGCCCCCGCGGAATATATAATATAATAATAAATGAAATAGGGACTGGCTACGCGAGGCTATTTCTTTCTAGTCTCGTTTCCAAACCACTTCTGGCCGCCATTTTGTTAAAGGCGCCTTCAACAAAATGGCGGCCGGAAGTGGTCCGGGAACGAGACTACTTTCTTTCACGCCCTGTGGGCGCTTACTAATTAAACGGTTAGTGAGAGTTCAGTTTGGCTGGACCATACGCGAGACACCCTTTCTCGATGTTGTTGGGTAGACACAACAGCGCTACCTCGTCAATGATCCTTGCAGCCTAGCAGCCAAGGAAGCCATTTCAGAAAGGATTGGAGAGCTGTGCAGTGGCATGGATAGTTTGTCAGTTGCGTTAAAGCTTCGGCAAAAGCATCTAGCTACTTAGTGATAACGACCTGGAAGCAGAGAGGAACTTCCAGGAAGTCAAGGAAGCGAAGAAGTCCCGTTTACTGCAGTGTGTGAAGAACGCCATCACTGTCACTGGTGTACAAGGATTCCAAGATTTTCTCAGCATTCTGGGTAAATTCCAGCTGTAATAAATTTTCAAGGTAATGCTCTTTTATACGCATGCATATAGCTAGGGTGCTCCATATGTCCACCATTTTAACTATGAGGTTCCTCTCAAAGAATGAAGGGATTGATGACAGCTTTAGCAGTAGTTGTTGTCACAGGCCAGCCATAGAAGAAACTCCATAGTGTACTTATTATTGTCCAATTGTATTGTATGTATTACATTCTAGCATAGATTATAGAGTTATCCATGATTATAGTACTTTTACTCTCGCTCCAATCCTGTAAAGATATAGGATTTAAATGTACAGTGAATGTCAGGACTGAAGGGATGACAAGACATGGCCAGCTATTGTGCACATGTTTTAGAGACACATTGCCATATGGAGACTGTTCACTTGCAGTTTTTACACTGACATAAAACCACAAGTCTAGTTCCATCATGTGTTGTGGAGAGTAGCTAATACCCTACACCTTGGGACACTCTCTGCTCTGTGTTGTCCTGTGTTTTGTGTTTTGATGTTGTTCATGCCTGTATATTGGTGCACATTATACACTGCTGCTGACCACATGCCATCTTTAATTTCCTGCAGAGTTGCATGACAAACATCTCCAGACAAATCAGAGTGAAATGAGCAAATCAGTATGTGTAACCGCACAATACAGTGACACACACACACACAAGTCACGCTGCACATTTCAACACTATGCAGTATAATTATATGTTTGTGTGGGTGTTGTAATTCAGAGACTTGGGGAAGGGGATTTCCAAGGGTTCAGGAAACCCCTTTTAGAGGGAAACTGACAACTACTGCTGAGCTGTGTTAAAGGATGACTTAAAGTTACTATGTTGTGCTATAGACTGTTGCACTAGAAAGATTCTTAGTTATTTTGTTTACTGTGTCACTGTATGAGGCAGCCATTTGATGTAATAATGGCATAATGTTAAGTTTGTAGGCCTATATTCTCTGTGATGTGTAATTTAAATGGCTGTCCAATTGGCAAATGGTAAATCCCAACAAATGGCAATTAGTATGACGCCTAGCGCGATCCTCCTGAGCGACATGTGGATGCAAAAACTGTGCACTGGACGTCACGGTTTATGAAGTTGTACAATGGTGGCACACCATTTGCCATTTATATACCCTATATTTTTATGATTCACCATTTGTCATTAATTTTGGGCAACCATTCTGAAATCGACTGTTGTAAAATGAAACAGGAGCCACTTCCATGACCCTGTTTATGCTACCCTGAACATGGTACTTGAAATGTTGAGAATATTATATTATTGCTCCATGGCCCTTGAGTAATGAAGATAGATGAATTAGGTGAGTAGGAAGATGACCAGGTTGGGGTTCATTCTGTCTCCCTTTCCTTCTAGGTGAATTTTGGAAGCAGCAGAATGCACTGCAGAGTACCCCACTCCAGTGCAGAGTATCCATCAGCCAAGCTCTACCTGCCAGTGGTTGTCCTCCTTCCATGGCTCACACGTGATGCCTGTGACTGGGGAAGGACAAGAAAGTGCTGTGCTTGCCCCCCTTGTACAGGATCAAGCTTCACTTCCAACCCTCTCTCTCCATTCTCCCCACTACAGCCAGTGCCAACTAAAACAATTTGGCTGCCATATATACGACACAGGGAAAGTGAACACTACACAAATAGGATAGTCACAGTATGTACTGTAATTATATGGTATTATTGTACAAGCTTTGCCGTTGCAATCAGACATTTTATACACACAACGTTAGCACACACTGTATTTGCATTAGAGTCTTGGAATGAATGATTTGTCCGTCTACCATGAGTGATGCTGTTGAGCCATTGGCAGTGCAAAGGCCAAACTGCTGAGCATGCACGCGCAGGCACAGCTTCTGGGCTATATATAATATAGCTAAGGCCAGGCAAAGCCAGCCCACGCCATCAGGCAGACACGTACTGTAAGACCAGCCATATAGACACTATAGTCTCGAACCCAGACCCATTCTATCTGCCATTTTATAATTGGGAGGCGCTTGCCCAGGCTCATGCACCTCCACAATAATTATGCATCAGATTCTGCCTATACATAGTTATAGTATGTAATTATTTGGGGTGTGGCCATGGGTTTGTTCAGGTGTATTGTATTATATTATATATTTCAGGGATTTGGGAATATTTCCAAAGGTTTTGATTCACATTCATGCATCATCAGCTGAGTTCTGCTAAAGGATATGGCTTTGAGTGCTGTGAGGTATATATTATATACAGCTATATAGCTATCTAGATTCTCATCAGTTAGCTAAGTATTAATGTTACTTAATTTGTTTAATTTAATTTACTGTGTCACTGTGTGAGGTAGCATTGTGTATATACATGCATAAATTATAATTATGCATCTTGCATACAGATGTTGTTACAGTAGTAAATTTCAATTAAACACTTAATCTATACCATATTTGCATCAAAGTTGTCCACCTATATATAATGCAACATGCAGCATGCACACTTGCAACGCAAAGAGTCACCCAGCCATCTAATAATAATTATCACTCCCTGAATCAAATATAACAACATACTTAAAAGACAAAATGACCTCACCATTACATACATAATCGTAGATCATTCACAATGAGCAGGTGATTTGCGAGCAACAATTATCCCTATAGGGCATGTAAACAGCTTACAATGCACAGCCAACTTATCTAGTTGAACGAGACTACTCAATCAATGATTCCTCTTTCCAATAGGATGGCGCTGAGATTAAGTCTTGCATGTTTCTTGGCACGTCTTTTGGTCAAGTAGTTATCAGCCTTAGCCGTTATCCTTGTAGCCACATCTACAGCTTCAGCAGAATATACCCACGCCCACCAGTAGAAGTTGCCACTTGAGACACGTGTCTCTACAACCCTTTCTGCAAATATAGGCTTCTTTAGGTACTCCTCCAATTCCCTTCTAACTTTATCTTCTGCCTCACGTGCCACCCTTGCTTGTTCCTCGGCCGCTCTTTGTGCATCCTTTGCTCTGTCTTCTGCTTCCTGAGCCCTGTGCTCTTCTTCCTGCTCTTTGGATAACTGCTGATATAACTGTTCTATTTGCTTGAGCATTTTTGGAAGTTCTTCTTTTGCTTTAGCCTTCTCTTGCAACAGCTCAGTGTCAACTCCCCCTGCAAGCTTGATACAAAATTTCTTGTGCAACATGGCTGAGATGTTCTGAAAGGCAACCTGCAGTGCAGCAACCTGGGCCTCTGGGCTGTTCATATCTTCAAACTCATTGCGCAACTCACGTTTGGCAGTCTCAATGCATTCTTTTAAAAAGGGATGTAATGTGTCGTTGTATGGACCATGAGCAGCCACAATGGCAGAGGAGTGCTCTTTAAGCTCCTTAACCTTTCTTGCATGATATGCTCTGGGATCTTTTCGATCCTCTGACTCTACAATCACATATCGCTTGTTAACCTTCTCAATGAGAGTCTTCCAAACTTCTGGACAATTGGGGCTGTTTAACATAGCCTCAAATTTCTCATACTGCCTATCCTCACTTGTCTTGTCAAACATATTTCCGTGGGTGAGTACCAGAATGGTGTGGTTCCAATAGTTGTTGCCTAGAATATCAAGCAGGTCCAACAGCTTTGTGGTGCTAAACCATTCTACCTTGTCAGCTTGAACAACCATACAGAAAACATGAACACCATGCCTTGCCATCAGCATGGTCTTGCTGAGCTCCACAATGAAATAGGCTGCAGTATTGGCCAGGTTCTTTGCTTCAGTATTCTGTGTTTTGATGTGATGGGTGTTGGCAAAGCCAGGAGTATCCACGATGCACATGCGTTGTCCGTCCAGCACAGAGCAGTCCGCTTGAGCTTTATCAGTCACAGAAACAGAAGAATCCCTGACCTCAAACACATGCTTTCCAAGGAGAAAGTTCCCTAATGTGCTTGATCCCATTCCTGTCAGGCCAAACAGTACAACTATAAGATCATATTTGCTAGTATTCCAAAGGGAAGAGAGCTCTTCTGTTGTAAGCTTCCCGTCTGGTTTCTGCACCAGTACATCTGTATGTATCCAGGAGCAGAATGAACAGAGTGCTAACAAAGGTCCATGATCCATTCACATTAGCCAATGTTATATACAGACGAAAGCAAGAATGGCATGAATCATAATACCTGTCTGGTTTCTCTGCATGCACATACGAACAGAATGAAGCAAACACTGACATATTTTCATATACAGCCTGACATAATGTCCTAGGCCTGTTACTTGCAGTACATGATGAAAGCAAGACTAGCTAAATAATCCTATAATTTACAAACAAGCAGCTATAGGTGACCAACTCAGAAGACACATCTGTAGTGTATTTGAGTACTGGTGAATGTTGACTGTATATGTCCCTATCTAGTGAGCGTGAGCCCTGGAGGGCAGGACATATGCTCTTTGATTTTGTTGGTCTATATTGGTCTGGATTATACTTGTCCCCCAAAGGGGTGTAAGTCCAGTCATATAAAAATGCATTACATGCTTGATCTATGCTAGATTAAAGGATAATTGCTGCGTAGAAATGGTTGAGAAGGAAAGGATAATAAGCATAAGCACAAAAGGCCCGATGATCTATGCATGATCGATAGAGTAGATATATAGTACATGGCTTAGCAAGTAGGCACACATCGTAGCATTGCCAATTTATCATTGACAAGAAATGCACATGGCATGCGTGAATTAGCAATTAATATAATTAATTAGCAAAGCAAACATAATGAACCTCCTCATCTCTGCAAAGTAAGCGTCAGCAAAGGGGCTCTAGCTGGCATGATTGTACATGTATAGTTATCGATCGCTTAGAGTGCAATACGATGCATACACAGTCCGTGAGGCCTGAGTAGTCTCGTCCCAGACCCTACCATAGGGGAGGTAGGGCTGGCAATGAGACAAGGCCCGAGGGTGTGAAGCACCAGAGGGTGAGTGCTGTATATGCGTTGTATTGCACACTAAGAGGTCTATAACTTTTATATGCCCAGCGTGTCACTCAAATAAGCGCTCTTCTCCCTACTTAGTAAGAGTATGTGCTGGAGTTCTTTAGCGTCGACCTTCTTTGCTTGTGTTGTGTCACTGAGTGGCCACTTTGGCGAGAGTTCCAGCATTCCTGCTCAGATATCCCAACAAGCTGCCATGATGGAAGAGAATGGTAAGGTATAGTATGGGTTTCCGAACAAGATGGGGTTTCTGAACACGGTGCCGTGTTTCGCTTGTATTTGAAGGAACAGCTTCTCACTGTGTTGGCTGTCATATCAACTCCTGTTCTAACTGAATGATAGAACAGGAAGCTGTTCTACTGTGTGCAGGTGAAATGCGGTGCCCTGTTCAGAAATCCATCTTCTTTGGAATCCCCTTATTCTACTTTACCATGCAGCGCACGCCGACTGAAGGAAAGCTTGCGGAAGATTACGGACAACTCACTGGAACATGTGCAACGACTGACCTCGGCTGGTCAGTGTTCGTAGCCGAAAGGGGAAGGTTTTGAGCTCCACAGGCTTGAGGAAGTCGAGTGAACACACTGGCAACAGGATTGCATTAATCCTGTCCTTCAAGGTGGGTTCCCAGACCGTCCGTGTAGTGCGCCCTATTGAAAGTTGATAACCTAGGAGTGAGTATGTAGTATTTCAAGCATGTGTGTGCTCATTTGCCTTTGTATTAATTCCACTGCTTGATGCCCTTTCCATGTTTCTTGTTCTCTGTTGCTTGCTGACATGTACTACATGTCTTCAAGGACAGCTTCAGTTTTCTTTGGTCTAGATCTCATTTAAACAGCTCCTGTCTTGTACTGACAACTGCAGCTCTCTTGGTTGACCTGTGATATGAGAATCTGACCTGTGCAATATTGATAATATCGCAAAGGTCAAACTACCAGCCCTGGGCTTTTAGGTGATGAGATTTCTCAACCCATGCACAGGAGATTCAATCCTGGAAGACGTGGGAAGACCAAATGCCGTCTGCCCAAGAAGACGGGCTGCACACATGTGCAAGACAGGGTGTACGACAGACCATGGGCAGACTGGACAATAGACCGTCAGAATAATAATATTCATTGGCCAATGTTGACATCATTACCTTAATTGACTATGTGTCTGTCACCCCAACTGCATAGGATAGACGGTGTGTAAGTTAAGTGTGGAAGACAATGCCAGCTAGTTCAAACGCAGATGGGCGAGCCTGAACGTCTTTACTACATTATCTAAGGTTTCTTGCTCCAATGGAGAAGACTAAAGCACAGAGGTAAGCTCAAGTGGTGTTTTTTGTTGTTTCTATCGCTTTAACTGTGTATAAATAGCTATGTAGTTAGCTACTGTTTCCTCTGTTTCATCTTGGTGATCTGAGAGGCTTTCCAGTAATCTTTACTGGAACAGAAAGATAGCACCCAATGGAACCAATGGCTGTACAGAGCCACTGCAGTATTAGTAGTACTGTGATCCTGTGTAACGACAGCAGCTAGCTGTGTTTACTTCTTGCTTGTACACAGTTTTAATCTACTTTTATGCTTTACAGACTGGGCATTTCCAGCACGTTTATGGAGGCAGCATACAATTGTTGTTCCATTATGAGTTCTAAGCAAGGTAAGTATTAATGAGAGTGTGTGGTGTATGTGAGTGTGTGTGTGTGTGTGTGTGTGTGTGTGTGTGTGTGTGTGTGTGTGTGTGTGTGTGTGTGTGTGTGTGTGTGTGTGTGTGTGTGTGTGTGTGTGATGTGTGTATGTGTGACATGTGTGCATGATGCAACAGGCTGAGCACATTTTGTGTTTGTGCATGTACTATTGTAGTTCAGCAAAGTGGGAATCTATTTCTTCTAGATACAAAATCAGCAAGTACGATAGTACTCTCTATGTAGGGATGGTACAGGGTGTTTCGAATTCACAATACATTGGCATAGGGATAAAATTGCGAAAATTGTCAAAAACCACCAAAAGGAGGCTTCGTCACTACACCATCGAGCCCGATGCTCCTTCCACATCAGTATCATCGTCAGCCCGCAACCCCCGATCACCAATTTCATCCAAAGATCTATCTCAAAATCCTCCATCTCTCAACGACAGTCCTGCTGATCCTGTTGATCCCAATGAACTTACCTTTTGATGCCCTGCAACCACCCAACTTCACATGGGGCTCATGCAGTGGTGAGGGTTTTCATGAGAAAATCAATTCCGCCTACGAAGAAGTGGTTCCTCAGGGAAAGCTTTTGTCTCTGAGTTGGCTTGTCTTTTTCAGGCATATGCAGATAGCTCATCTCTTAAGTGCGTAGCCATGAAAGCAATCGCTGTCATCCACATTGTCTTGCTGCAGAAACTGAGCAGAACCAGTAAGAGTAAAGATCACACCAAACACCTCCAAAGACGGCTGGATCTGTGGCTGCAAGGAGGTCTAGAGACGCTACTTGATGAAGGCAAATGCATTCAAAATCGTCTTGGCAACGTAACTCAGGCCTCGAGTGATGAGACAGTTGGCAGGATTTACCGAGATCTGGTACTACAGGGCAAAGTCCAAAGTGCCTTGAGATATTTGTCACGTAATACCAGTGGTGGTGTCCTCAAGCTGGATGATCTGACCCCTGAAACTAAGGATGGAGAAACTAGCATGAGGTCCACCAGAGACATCCTAGAAGAAAAACGCCCCCAAAGGCAAGGATGCAGATCCTCGGACTCTAGTTGAAGGTGATTCTGATCATGTCAATCCCATCATCTTTGAGAATGGATGGTGATGCAATTAGACAAGCATCTCTGTGCACCAACGGCGCTACAGGTCCATCTGGGCTAGATGCACTCGCATGGAAAAGGCTGTGTTGCTCATTCAAATCTGCCTTCAACAATCTGTGTACCGTGCTTGCCAGTGTAGGCCGTCGCATTGCCTCCACATATGTCGATCCTGAAGGGCTTGTTGCATTTGTTGCCTGTCGTCTAATACCACTGGACAAGTGTCCAGGTGTTAGACCTATTGGAGTGGGGGAAGTCCCCAGAAGAATTATTGCCAAAGCCATCTTGAAAACCATCGGCAATGATGTGGAGGAGACAGTTGGACCTCTTTAACTGTGCGCAGGCCAAGAAGGAGGCTGTGAGGCTGTCATACATGCAATGCGCACCATCTACCAATCAGCTGGCACAGAAGCTGCTCTCCTAGTGGATGCTAGTAATGTGTTCAATTCATTGAACCGCAAAGCAGCTATCCACAACATCAACATTAGCTGCCCATCTTTGGGCCAACACTCACAGAGCACCAACTCGTCTTTTCATCACAGGCAGTGGCGAAATTGCGTCCTCAGGGGGGACCACTCAAGGTGACCCCTTGGCCATGGCTATATGCCCTGGCCATTGCCCCGTTCATTAGACAGCTGAAAGATAGTTGCCCAGAAGTATGCCAAGCCTGGTATGCTGACGGAGCCACAGGAGCTTCCTCGTGCACAAAGCTTTGCCAGTTGTGGGATGAGCTAGCTGATCGCGGTCCATCATTTGGCTACTATTCCAACGCCTCCAAAACCTACCTTGTTGTCAAGGAAGAGATTTTGGAGTCAGCGGAATCAGCTTTTGCCAAGAAGGATGGGCATATCACCACCAATGGTAAGCGACATCTTGGTGCAGCTTTGGGATCCAGAACCTTCACTGAAGAGTATGTTCGAGACAAAGTAAAGGGATGGACAAAAGACATCATGGATCTTGCAAAAGTGGCCAAGTCACAACCTCATGCTGCCTATGCCGCTTATGTGCATGGTCTGTCCAGTTGTTAGTCCTACTTACTCAGAACTGTCCATGAGATTGGTGATTTACTACAGCCATTGGAAGAAGCGCTACACCATCACTTCATCCCTGCACTCACTGGGCACCTACCCTGTTCTGACATTGAGAGGGATCTACTTGCTCTTCCAGTCAGTCTCGGAGGACTTAGAATTTGCAACCCTACAACTCAGGCCTGGGATAGTTTTCACTCCTCAGAGAGAGTTAAAGCACAGCTTGTAGCACTGATAGTTTCGCAAAATCCCACTGAGACCGTTGATCACAACATCACCAAAACGCCCAAGAACGACATAAAGAAGATGAACCACCAGAAGCAAGATGAACAAGCTCACAGCGTCAGTGACCGGCTCATACCACAGCTGAAACGATGCACGGACCTTTCAAAGGAGAAAGGATCATCCGCATGGCTATCAGGGCTCCCTTTTGACGAACATGGCTTCCATCTTCACAAGGGAGAGTTCAGAGATGCTCTTGCCCTTTGATATGGCTGGAATCTGAGCAACACACCTCAGTCTTTCAATTGTGGAGTACCTTTTTCCTTCAATCATGCCATGATTTGTCACATGGGAGGCTTCCCCACCATACGTCACAACGAGATCCATGACATTACAGCCTCACTCCTTACCGAGGTTTGCTGCAGCATTGCTACAGAACCAGTTCTTCAACCCCTTAATGGAGAAACTCTGACAGCTCGTTTAGCCAACTCAGATGACGGAGCTCGTGTTGACATACGTGCCAGAGGGTTTTGGAATAGATCGCAGGATGCATTTTTTGATGTGAGGGTCTTCCACCCAAACGCATCCTCGAACTTCTCCAGCAACCTAGCATCTGCCTACAGAAAGCACGAACAGGACAAGAACATGAATATAGAGAGTGTATTCGCAAAGTGAAGCGTGGAGTCTTCACTCCACTAGTTCTATCCACCAATGGCGCCATGGGCAAGGAAGCAGACACGTTTTACAAGAGACTGGCAGACCTACTCTCCCAGAAGAGACAGCAGCAATATGCAGCAGTGATGGGATGGCTCAGATGTTGGCTTTCATTCGCCTGTCTCTGATCCTCTATCCTTTGCGTTTGTGGCAGCTGATCCTCTTCCCACCGCCCCATCTGTGACACAGACATCTTGCAAGCTCCGAAGGTCGCATCCCTCGGGGGATTGCCTAACTCTCAACTGCGATATACTTGCTAATACGTGTGAGGTACTATTCTACCATGTTACATCTGTACCATTATTGTCTATCCTCACTGTTACTCATTACTCATTGTTTCCTGCCCTTGTTTGTGCATTGCCATTTTTATATAATGTATTGTGAATTTGAGAAAAAAGAAAAGAAAAAAGAAAAAAGGAGGCTTTGTAGGGCTAAATACAAAATATTCATACGCTAAACTGACCTGGAAGGCAAGCGAACGTGTTCTGTCAGCGAGAAAATGACACTCGAAAACATCCATTTTCATCTTCATATTCTTCATATTCTTCTTCGCTAGCTGTAACTGACGAACAGAATTGGCTATTGAATTAATTCGAAGACAAAACTACTGCAAATTAACCATACAGTATTCTTTCAAAGTATACGCTCCGAAAGCGTATTGTTCACACATTGGGGTTACCAAGTCTTTTGGGAGACGTTGCTACATGCAAGACGCCATTTTATGATGACGTTGAAGAACAGCAGTTTTCTGCCTACTGTTTCTTCAGTTTCTGTCCAAAAGCCAGCCAAGGCCGTCAGGAGGCCGATTGAGGTGTATACGAGACAAGGGCTTAGGCCAAAGTTAGCTTGCGCATCGTTTCAAAAGGTCATCCATGGACATGCGTAACCCACCATTTTTATTTAGTACTTGGCTAACTTCCAGGTCACTGTTTCTAAGCTTGTAGGTGGGCTGGCACGGAAGCTAGGAGATAGCGGACACCTCGAGCTCCTGGATTACAGAAATAAGGTCCTATACTGTAACCTGCATGGATGTCCTCTAGTGGCACTTAGCATGTGCAGCTTGCACACCATAAAAAGTACAGAAACTAGAAATAATAAAAATTCATCAACTGGTGTCAACTGCTGTCAAAAATGCATCAACTGGTGTCAAGGCTGAATCGGTCTTCTGCCTGGGGATGGGAGATTTCAGAGGTGCCGTAAAGATCGCAGAAGAGTCTTTTGCTCCAGTGAATGCTGCCACCTTGGACCTGCTGAAGGAGAAGCACCCATCCTGCCATCCCCTTTCCAGCAATCCTCCACCCTTGGGACATCTCAACGGTTTTCTGGAAGTGTCCCTATCCCAGGCCTGGATAGCCATCCAGTCCTCCCAACTGGGTCAGCTGGTAGCCCTATGGACTATGCCCTCAGCACCTAAAGGACCTAGTCTTCAGCTGCTTGGGCCTGGGCTCTAGCCTCGTATTGGACTCCGTCACCCGATTTGTTAACTTTGCCCTGTCTGGGGAGATTTTGTAGGATGCAAGGCCTTACCTTTTTGGAGCCTCACTGGCTGCGCTCAACAAGAGCTGTGGAGGAATCCGTCTGATTGCAGTGGGCTGCACCTTGAGAAGACTGGCGGCTAAATGCGCAAGTCTGGCAGTGTGGGATGAGATGGGCCCCTCTCCAGCTGGGCTATGGTACGCCACTGGGTGCACGCGGCCCGGACATACCTCCATCACATCCAGCCGGGCCACTTGCTCCTCAAGATGGACTTCAGAAACTCTTTTAATTGCATTAGGAGAGACAAAATGTTACATGCCGTGCGGGAGCAATCCCCGGGAATCTACGATTTTGTCCATTCTGCCTACAGTCAGCCGTCCCTACTGTTCTTCAAGGATAACATTATTGAGTCAGCTGAAGGGGTGCAGCAGGGAGATCCACTGGGCCCCCTCCTTCTTAGTCTCACTGTTCACCCCATTCTGAAGACGCTGAAGTCTGAGATCAGGAATTTCTATCTTGATGACGGCGCTATGGGGGGGGGGGGGGGGGGAACTTGAAGACGTCGCATGTTACCTCAAGACGATTGAGCAAATGGGTAGGGAGTTAGGTCTTGTTCTCAACCACTCCAAGTCTGAGGTGATCCGTGCGGATGAACACAGTCAACAATCTATCTTGCCTGTATCTCCCTACCTTGAATGCATGGACCAAGCAGATGCTTGCCTTCTTGGGTCACCCATTGGGGGCCCGCAGAACATCACCAAAGTGCTCTCTTCCAAGAAACAGTCATTGGAGCTAATGGGAGAGTGGTTGAAGCTCCTCCATTCCCATGATGCCCTATGCCTCTTGAAGATTGCATTAGCTCTCCCCAAGATTTTTATGTCCTTCGCTTTGCCCCATGCTTCTCTTGTTCCATCTTGGCCGAGCTAGACAGGCTTCAGAGATCTTTTTTGGAGGCTATCTGCAATGTTACCTTGAGTGATGTGGCCTTGTCTCAAGCCTCCCTGCCTACCCGGGCAGGATGTCTTGGCATTAGGAAGTTTACCATGCTGGCTACCCCTGCATTTCTCGCATCAGCCGCTGGTTCTTCTTCCCTGACGGGGATGATTTTGCCACCAACATTTGCAAATGCAGTTTGCCCCTCCAGAGCAGAAGCTCTCTCCTTGTGGTCTCAGGACCACACAGAAGAGCCTCCGTCTGGCTGTGATGCCATGAAGCAACGGGCTTGGGATGGGTACAGAAACAAGTAAAGGCTGTTACACAGTGGAGCATTAACCATCGTCCCTACATTCAAGGGTGTAGAACTATAAGCTGCGACAATCTTGCATGTAGGGACCATGGTTAATGCTCCACTGTGTAACAGCCTTTACTTGTTACTGCACTTTTTGTACCATCCCTACATCCTTGCTATTTTTGTAGACTTTTTTCATTATTTCTAGTTTTATATTATTGCAACCTCTGTTCTTCTATCTGAAAGTGATACTTGCCACTGATACTTCGTCTCACAGGGAGATATGCTAAGGTATCCCTTTGTTAAGGTTTCTTGCATGCATGTATGCACTCATACCTGTTGTAAATGGTAACCTTGCTAAACTGTCCCTCTTGGATATCTTTACTACAGAGTTCTGGTCTGTCCTCATGTGCCAGAATGGTATGAAGGGGCTACACTGTTCTTTGAGGTACACACATGCATGTAACCATTGCTCTTTGTCACAGTTCACTTCCATTTTGTTCTACCTCACCTCACTAACCACTTGTCTACAAGGACTGTAGCTATCATGTTGGGAATCAGTTCTCTTGGATGCAGTGAATAGTTAGTGAGCATTAACTAGTTGAGACATTGTAACTGTCCCTATCCCGTGTTAAAAGAGTTTGTATTTGTTCCTTCTTCCTTCTTTTAACAGCTATACGGCTAGCTACAAAGAGATGATCCAGATAGAGGCACAACTGCAGCTACAAGAACCAGTCCTTTGCTAAGAACTCGAAGGTTTTCTAACAATTTTGACAAGACTCTTTATTGTGTGCTGTATTTTCTATTCATTCTGTAATGAAATCTGAACTGTGAAAGTCACAGCGCTCTACCTATTTATGTCATCATTTTTACTGGTACTGGAATGACGCCCGAATACAACAGAAGATGGGACAAAGGAGCAGACCGTGGACATGGTGTGAGAGGATGAATTGACAGACAGCAACGATATCTTCCCGTCTGCCACACACATCTCGTGTATGTGCAAGAGATGTAGGTAAGATGGGAACAGTCTTTGTGAGAATACGAACCCTGTCTTCGCACAGTATTCATGGTATGACGGTATGCTAGATGATACGGTATTCTGGCGTATGATTCCCTGTGACGGTTGCCATGGTAACAGGGTATATGGATTGTTGCCTAGCTTACATGGCTGTTTCGCAGTGGCAACTTAGTTTGTAGCCGCAAATTGGGAATAGGAACCAGGATCTACCCTCCTTTGAAGGAGGCCAGATTTCATCTGCTATTTCTCTGCGGATACTGAATCAATGCAGAATTAACGCCGTAGTGCAACAGAAATGACAGCTGGTAAGTGAGTTTTAGCCTTTAAAGCGTGTGATATACTGCTGCCATTTCGAAATTATAGTCAAAGCTTGTGTATATTAATCTTCTCCTAGCGCTCTTCTGCCAGTTTTCATGCTATAGTGCTATACCTTGACTGAAAGCCAATGTGTCTATAACATGGCAATAAGGGGCTTGTTCTATGGTGCACCGCAGATTTTGCATTATGAGCGCTAGTAACATGGTACATCCTACTCACATATAGCTAAATGTAGAGCTGCACAGTCACTGAGTCAGAGTGGATAGTGTTATGTTAGCCAACCAATCTCCGCAGGATAGAAATGTTCTTGGTGCATGGCAGAATGCCTATATGTGTGTACTGTACCTTATTTATAATTATGCATTCAGATTACACACTCATCCATCTTGCACTCGCTTTTGATTTGCTGGGTCATTCCCTTGTCACAGTACGTAGCTAGCTGTGAAGTTTTTGTACATGTGTGTGTATATTTGTATGCTGTTTGCCTTTCTCCAGTGTTCTCCTTAGAGTATAGTTTACAAAGAATGCACTGACCATTAGTCTTGGAGCAGCTATGGTGAATGGTTAGATGCTGCATGTGTGAGAGGATGTTATCTTTCTTTGTAAAGCACAATGGGTAATGCATGCAAACACTAATACCTCGTGTACAAATGGCAGTCTGGCTATGTGAGAATAATGGCCTTCGCTACATGACTGGTGGTCCTTTCATGTGGAGCAAAAGTGTATTTCTAGCTTACTAATACCACCTTCTTAGTTCTCTCCATTTGGCCTAAATTAAATGTTCTCTGTTGGATTCCAAGATCTTTGACAACGCACGATGTAGTGTGACAGCCCATAAATCTTATTGTTTTGGATTTATACACATTCAAATGCTTGTGTGGGAGTACTGATCACTAATTACTATAGAGGTGGGCGGTATACCGGTATGTAGTTATACTGCGGTATTGTTTCAATACCGTGAAGGTATATATTTGCATCTTATAAAAAACGGATACCGAAATACCGGTTAGTTACACAGTATTCCCTTGTAAATGTCATGGATTAGGTATATTATTGATTCTGCTAAGATTCGTTCGCCTCTCAAACGTTTCTAATGCTTATTTGTATCATTCTAAGCTACTTATTTTTTTTTACCTTTGCGCGCGGCAGCCATTTTTGTGACGTCACGCTACTACAACTATCGCGCGGACCTTGTCTATACTGCGTACACAAATGAAGCTACGAAGTACAAATCAACATCTGGGCTAGCCTTAGAAGGTGTAATCTTCCATATTGTAGCGAACAATCTAGACTGAACTCGTTCGGGACACCGAGACGCACGCAAACACTGATTCAGCGTTGGAGCCAACACAGATCATTAAACAAAGGACTGACTCAGCATACAAAAGGCATACAGATATAGTTAGAGTCTCCGAATGTTTGGGAACTACTAATCACAAATACACAGCTAGCAGCACTAACAATCTAATAGTTACAGCCATGGTCACGCCACGCCTAGCTCTAGAACAGTCCATAGCTATGGTCAACAACGTGCTCCACCACATCTCCTCTCCCCTTCATGATAGTGGTGAGGGTTCTTCCTCTCGCCGGTATCATCTGGTGTACGAGATAAGGCATCAGCATTGCCATTCAGTGCTCCCTTTCTGTATGTCAGCCGGAAGCAATAGGGCTGCAAGAACAGTGCCCACCTCATCAACTGGGCATTGTTGGCCTTCATCCTATGCAGCCATGACAGTGGTTGATGGTCAGTTTGGACCTCAAATGTGGCCCCAAACAGTTAGGTGTGGAACACTTGCAATGCCCACACAATGGCCAAACACTCCTTCTCGATAACTGCATAGTTCTCCTCCCTGGGGAGTAGCTTTCGGCTGGCATATGCGATTGGGTGTTCTTCCCCATCTGCTCCAATTTGACTCAGGACTGCTCCCAGTCCCCGGCCAGATGCATCAGTTTGCAATGTGTAAGGCTTGTTCGGATCACCGATCTGTAGTACTGGAGCACTCACAAGTAGCTTCTTCAAAGCCATGAAAGCAGCCTCACACTGCTGAGTCCAAAGGATCTGCTCCAGTTTCCCTTTTCTGGTTAGGTCTGACAAAGGAGCTGCAATGGTGGAGTATTTAGGGACAAAGCGTCGATAATAGCCTGCCAAGCCAAGGAAGGATTTGACATCCGTCTTAGTCTTCGGTCAGGAGTGCTCCCGCACACAGTGGATCTTGCTTGGATCTGGGTTCACAACTCCACCCCCAACCACATGACCTAGGTAGTGAACCTCCTTCTTTGTGAACTGACACTTAGCCACCTTCAGAGTTAGCCCGGCCTCCTGCAGCCTTTGGAACACCTCCCGAAGGTGGTCCAGGTGTTCATCCCAAGACCGGCTGTAGATAATCACATCATCCAAATAAGCACCTGCAAACCCCTCGCAACCTTGGAGGATGTAATTCATCAGCCGCTGAAAAGTTGCTGGTGCATTGTGCAGTCCAAACGGCATTACCTCAAACTCAAATAATCCAAAAGGGGTTGTAAATGCTGTCATCTCCTTCGACTCTGGGGCCAGCGGAATCTGCCAGTAGCCCTTCACTAAGTCCAGGGTAGTGATCACAGTGGCAGGATCAATCCTATCCAGGACCTCCTCAGTCCGTGGCATTGGGTATGCATCAAATCTGGTCAACTGGTTCAGCTTGCGATAGTCCACACAGTCGGACTCCTCCATCTTTCTTGGGGACAAACACTATTGGAGAAGCCCAAGGGCTCTTAGATGGACGGATCACCCCATCTGCCAACATCCCAGCAATCTCTTTCTGGACTAGATCCCTCTGTGAGTAAGGTACACGGTAGGCCCTCTGCCTGATTGGCACTGCCTCCTCCACATAGATGGAATGGGTAACCATAGACGTCCTCCCTGGCTTCTCACTGAAGAGTTTTGGAAACTCCTGTAGGATCCGCTCCAACTCCTCACACTGGTCTTCAGTCAGTGTGGATATGTTGCTTGGGGTCTCCTCTTCTGATTCCCCAAGTAAATCGAGACCGTCTGCTACCCCAACATCTTCACATGGTCACTCTCACTTCGCCCTCCAGCTCCAACCTTAGTTAGGGCTAAGAATACTGTGGCTGCTTCAGTTTCAGCAGGTCGGTGCCACTTCTTCATCAGGTTCACGTGATATATCTTCCTTGCATTCCTCCTACCATGTGTAGCTACCTCGTAGTCAACATCGCCAACTTGCTTGGTCACCTCGAACGGCCCCATCCACTCCAGTTTCAACTGGTTCTGTGGATGCGGTAGCAAGACTAGCACCTCATCGCCGACTGCAATTTTCTGCTCCTGGGCACCCCTATCATAGTGTCGCTTCTGCCTTTGCTGGGCTTTCTGCAAGTTTTCCCTGACAAGTCCTGTCACCTCATGCATCCTTTCCTGCACGTCTAACAGCTGTTCAACTGTCTCCCCTTTCTGCTCTTCTCCAGTCCAACACTCCCGCAGGACATCTAGAGGGCCCCTGACTCGTCTCCCGTAAAGAAGCTTGAACGGGGAAAATCCTGTAGACTCCTGAGGCACCTCACGTTAGGCGAACAGAACGTATGGTAGATAAGAATCCCAGTCCTTCTGGTTGTTTCCAACAAATTTCCTCAACATACTCTTCAAGGTCCCATTGAACCTCTCCACTAATCCATCGGTCTGTGGATGGTAAGGGCTGGTTCTAATTCTTCGAATCTGCAGCAGATGATACAGCTCTTCTAATAGTGTTGACATGAAGTTGGTACCTTGGTCAGTGAGAATTTCCTCCGGGATGCCAACCCGGGCAAACAGTTGGATCAACTCCTTCGCCACTCTCGGAGCTACAACTGTGGGTAGGGCTACCACTTCTGGATAGCGGGTTGTGTAATCACAAATAACCAGAATGTACCTGTTACCCCGGCTTGTCTTGGGTAGTGGTCCAACAATGTCCATCGCTATGCGCTGAAATGGCTTCTCAATCACAGGCATTGGGATCATTCGGGCACGTGGCACATGACGTGACCCACTCCGCTGACAAACCTGACATGTCCGGCAGTACTTGTAGCAATGTCCGTGAAGACTCCTGGCCAGTAATACCTCTGCAGGATTCGGTCCTTGGTCTTAGTAACCCCAAGATGTCCAGCAAATGGAATGTCATGAGCTATCCTTAGCACCATGTCTCGGCACCTCCGTGGGAGAACGAGCTGCTCACACCCACGGACATCTCCCAACTCCATTCCCTTTGGCCTCCATCTGCGATACAGCAATCCCTCTCTGTACAAAAACCCAACCCGTTCCTCTCCTGGCTCATCTTCCCCTTCTGGGGAGGCTACTGCTCGTGCGTGTTGTAGTGTGGGATCCTGTTTCTGCCACTCCTGCAGCTCCTCCTTGGACACCCATGCCAAAGGACCATCCCTATCACTACAACTAGGTACCGTGGATATCTCCCTGGGGCTGACAGGTGTCCCCCCAGGCGAGCCCTCTAGCACATCAGAATCCTCAGCCAACTGCTCACCCAGGCATCCTCCTCTGTCTCCAACCCGTCTACCAGGCTGCCATCCATGCCCAGCGACTGGTCACTGGGGGGTTCCTCCCCCCTTGTCTCCACGTCATCTGAGCCATCCCCTGACAGTTCACAGGGGAGCTCCTCTCCCCTTGCCTCTATATCCTCCGGGCCCTTATCTACTTGTGGCTGAGCTACCCCCTGTGCAAAGCCCCTCCTAGCCTGGCTCCTGGTCACCACTGCTAGGCCTAACCCTGGCTGCAGCTCCACCCCTGGACAGTAAAGATCCCTCCCCAACAGGACATCTACTGGCAAACTGGGTGCTACAGCCACTTTGGCCCTCTTACTCCAAGGCCCGATCCTAATCTCCACCTCTGTGGTGGGATACTGCACTGTATCACCATGCACACACAATACTGGCACTCCATCACCCAGACTCACCCTCTCTGGTTGTACCCGTCTGGCAGAAACCATGGTCTGGTCGCATCCTGTGTCAATCAGAACTTGAACCCTCCGACCGTCCACTGTCCCGCGTCGCAAGTACTTGCTGCCTTCAGTGTTCCAGGCGACATCCGTACAGGCCTGCAGGGCTGGTTTGGGATCAGCCCTCACCCTCAACTCTTTCTTGTTGGGGCAGCTGTACATAAGGTGACCCCACTTGCCGCACTGGAAACACTGCTTCTCTCCCCGCGAGTTGGTCTGACTTCTCCCTGAGTCCAGGTGTGACTTGGATGGTGGCTTGCTCTGGGTTGGCCCCTTGAACGACTCTCTGGATTTGCTGCTCCCTGGGCTGCTCACCACATCCTTCACGGATGTAGTCTCCCCTGTGCCATGCCTTGCTAAGGAGTAGTCGTCCGCAAGCTCAGCCAGCTGTTGTGCAGACTGTGGCTTCCTCTCACGCAGCCACACAGCCAGCTCCTGAGGGACGCTATTGTAGACCTACTCAAGTAGGATCATCTGCTCCCACAGCAGGTCCTGAGATTTGGCCCACCTGTGCAGCCTATCCTGCAATCTGCTGACATACTTGCGGTATGACTCGTTGCCACGCTTCTTGTCTTGTCGAAACCTCCTCCGATGTGTCTCCTCATTTACTTCATATCACAGGAGGATAGCAGCTTTCACCTTTGCATAGTCTCCTGACTCCTTTCTGGCTAGGTTAGTGTAGGCTGCCATTGCTTTTCCTGATAAGAGGCCTGCCAGCTGTACCGCCCACACATCCTGTGGCCACTCTTGCTGGGCTGCCACCCTCTCAAAGGTACTCAGGAAATCCTCAATGTCATCATCTACGGAAAGTTTCTGTAGAGTAGGCTTGGGCACCCTCACCTTAGGCCATTCCTCAACCACCGTGACTTTCTGGAGGATCGCGGTCATCTCCTCCCGGTGCGCCGTCATTTCCTGCTTCTGCTGGTCGATAACAGCCCGTAACAACTCTTGCTGAGCCCTTTGTTGCTCCATCATTGCGCGCTGTTGTTCCTGCTGCTGTTCCGTCATCACACGCTGTTGTTCACGTAGCAGGTCAATCATCGCCAGGGACGCAGCCGTCTCCGTCACAGCTCCTGCTTCGCTTGCGTCGTCCTTGGTGTTTTTCCCACCTCTCCTCGGCATCTCCAGTCACCTCTGACGGCAGTTGCCAATGTTCGGTCCTTTAGCGCTCGCTGAATCGAGTCTCACCTTCCACCGACGGAGAGATCCCACCGCTGCCACCAAATGTAGCGAACAATCTAGACTGAACTCATTCGGGACACCGAGACGCACGCAAACACTGATTCAGCGCTGGAGCCAACACAGATCATTAAACAAAGGACTGACTTAGCATACAAAAAGCATACAGATATAGTTAGAGTCTTCAAATGTTCGGGAACTACTAATCACAAATACACAGCTAGCAGCGCTAACAATCTAATAGTTACAGCCATGGTCACGCCACGCCTAGCTCTAGAACAGTCCATAGCTATGGTCAACAACGTGCTCCACCACACATATATATGCAAGTAACAGCGATTTGCATGTCAGCAATTAATTTTGCTCAAAATAGTAGGTATGTAGTTATACCGCAATAATTGTATCAAGAATACTGAGGTACTATATTTGCCAATACCGCCCACCCCTAAATTACTAACTCCTGTATAATAGCTGTCACAGTCCAATGTTCATGCACACAGCACTTGTGGTTTCTGTTTTATTTTACAGGTACACCTGCCCCCTTCTGACTGCAAGTCTTACCATGCACACGTACAGCTCAGCTAAACCCAACTGTAATCAACAGAATGAAAATGTAGCAGAGAACGTAATGTCATAGAACATAATAAATGTCATTTACACTTGATCAGCTGCATGCATAATGCAGGAGCTGGACTATCAATTTCTTGCCCATTTTTACAGCCTATCACACTGTACCAAGCCAATTTCCTAAACAAATGATTAGCTGTTTATTTTTCTATCTCATCTTTCACGCATTAAGTAATTTTTTAAGTAATATTTCTTTTTATGTAAGGTGGCAAAGTCTTTAATTAGCATATTTTGTTTTATCTTATGGCTAAATGGTGGCTACGAAAAGTATAAACTATAGAACTGAGCTTAACATGCACTTAGTTTAATGCCAAAAATAATAGCACCAAATTAGGGCACTTGCACGTAGCTATGCATTCTATATAGCTCAACTGCATAAAGTAATAGATAGATTTCACTGAACAGCATAGTCACAGTTAAGTCAGTGTGCTTAAGGTGGTAGGTGTGGCCATTTTCTAAACCAGAAGGGCAAGTTTGAATGCCCGTGACTGCCTAACCACTTATCCTATGAAGTTCATTTTTTCATATTTCATAGACATGACTTCTCTATGCAATCCCTTGTTTCAATTTACATGATTGCGCAATCTATTATGATTGAACAATCAATTAATTAAAAGCACTGTAGTCCTGGTTAACCCCAGTAAAAGTGAAACCATTTCTGACTAGATAATGCTGAAGCTACCAAACTCGGTACAAAGCAAGACAAGGCGTATACCTACACTCCTACGGGAGCGTTTGAAGATGGTGTTTATCCTGGCCATGTGAGAGCGCTGTCAGCAACACTTGAACGGAAAGCGCCATATTTTCTTATCCAAAGCGTTTATCACTAATTGTTCCCGTGCAATTGTAATACATACGATATCCTGCCTGTACAAGCAAACCGCGTACAAATCGTTAGTACTGCGACAGATTGGTTTCAGTTGCAACACCTCGACGATGATCATGAGGGGGCGAGATCTCGCCAGCGCAACACTTTAGAAAGGCGATTGCTCGTATTTATCGTCAGCACCATCTATGAAGCACCTCTACAACGTTTGGTCCGCCTGAACAAGCATCAAAGATCTCAGCGCCTCCGTTTTCTTGGTAAAAAACAAGTACAGCCATTACGTTCGTGGTTCACACCTCATAGCAGTATTAGGTGTTATGTAAACAAGTGACCACAACCTCAGTGGTTAAGGATAGGGTGCCGCGAGGTGACAAGTTGCTATGATAACATTGCGGGAACGATCTAGTAATTACTAACGATTCTTATACCTTTTATAACTCTAAAAGTATGGAGCGCTTTTGAAAAGTAAAGGCATAATTTGAAAGGGGTCTAACTAGTCTACAAGTGGACCAAGAATGAATGCAATCAAAACAGGTTGCTTGAGCCACACCTACCACCTTAATAATCGCACTGTAGTGACCCTTTGAGAGTCATGAGCAGATGGTACGTATATCATGTAGTGACCGCAGTGCCCGCACTGCGTATCAAGATGTACTGTGTTGGTGTGTGCTCATAGTGCAAAATCTGTGATGCGCTGTAGAACAAGCCCTTCATTGCCATGTTATAGACATATTGGGGTTTCAGTCAAGGTATAGCATGATAGCATGAAAACTGGCAGAAGAGAGCTAGGAGAAGATTAATATACGCAAGTTCTGGCTGCAATTTCGCCATGGCGAAAGTACATCACACACTTAAAAGGCTAAAACTCACTTGCCAACTGTCATTTCTGCTGCACTACGGCGTTAATTCTGCATCGATTCAATATCCGCGGAGAAAAAGCCTACACTTCTGTCTACATAAGAGCTTGAGGATAAGCCTTGCTGAATATTCCTGGTTCCCAAACCAAAACTAAGTGGCCATAATATATGTGGTGTAAAACAGCCATGCTTATCGAATTTACCCATTTTGCAGGCATCAATCAGCAGTGCCTATGACTACCGTATCAGTTGGTGATTGATATAGTAAGCCACATTTGCTGAAACAACTATTTTGCATGTCATGATCCCAAGGAGGATCAAATGTATGACAGTTAGTCTGGCATACATATGCAGGCCTAGGTCTGACCTCAAAAGTATGACACTTCACTGCAGAGCAGTACGTTTCTTCCCATAGAAGAAGAATCCACACTACTCTGCAACACAGATAAAACCCTTGCATGTTGCATTATAATAATTTTTGCATGGAGTAAATCAGGACATAACTATATGACATACATCTAACTGTCTATATATCACACGAGAATGACAGTTTGCATATGAATTGGGCACTTTTGTTGATGGGAAATGTGAGGGATGGCTCTTCTGAGGTATGTACAGCACATCTAGAAAGATGGGCTTCCAGACCCATGCATGCACACAGCTCACTAGCGTCTGTCTGCGTTCTTTCATGGACTATTGCAAAAGTGAACAAAGAATTCCAGGCTACACACAGTGTGAACTAGAAGAGCAGGCCTTACCAGCACTACAGGTAGGTCGACAGAGTGTTGTGTTCTTCCAGTCACGGCATCATGAATGGTGCCTTCAAGGGGAAATCTTTAGCAACAGCATATTACTTGCAATTGTCCATAGCATTTAGGGGCTCTCGTTCCCAGACAACTATATTTCCTTTATATACAGATGCTTTCCAGCTGCAGGCTTCATAAAACCCATCATTCTTAACATATAGCTAAGCCTAAAAATCTACGATGGTAGTGGCTGCAAACATAAATGTACCTGAAGTGTAGAGTGGAATTTTCCATGACATACCTTCCCAGATGTTGGTTGATCCGTTGATTGCAATAGCAATGATCACAGCAGAAGCAAGCAGAACACCTGCACATCGTGGCTTTGAAAGTAAGGAAGCTAAGAACAAAAATGCTCTTCCACTGCTATTATCTGGAGTAACAGAGCATACATAGAGTAAAATTAAAAGTGGCCTAACTCCTTTTTGCTTGCCTTAAAGTAGAATACTTTCCCTATATTATAGATTCTTCTATTGATCATCAATTTATGCATGGTTTTATCAGCCACCCCCCCCCCCCCCCCACACACACATATACACAAATACTTTATACTTTGACATTGCACTGGTGTCCAATGTAACAATTTTAACACCTGCCCATGTGCATGGTGCTAACACCATTGTACTGCATGGAATGCGATGCTATATGTAAGTATGCTATGATGCATGAAGCAATCCTCAATCACCTGTGCTTGCTTCATCCTCGGGCAGTGATATAGGTGGACGTGTGAGCCACTGCAGTTCTGAATTCTTGAATGCAACCATTGGCCAAGTTGCCTATATTGTTTTTACTTTTAGGTATTAGTATGGCTTCATGTTCGTACATATATTGTGCAAGTTTAATATACACCACTAATCTAATGTAAATAATATAATATATACAGTTCAAGTTGCAAAATACAAGGGTATTGAAGCCATAAAATAATGTAATATAATATAATATAATATAATATAATATAGAGTGACTTGCGTGGGCGGATCAAAGGAATTTTGAGTACTTTATATTGCGTAATCTTGCAGCGTGCTTTATGGCCGTTCTTTATGGAAGTTAAAGAACGCTAGGTGAGCCATAAAGAACTCTAGCAAGAAATTACGCTCAAACTTCCTCCTTACGCTTTTAAGGGTGGATTCTATCCAGTGTGGTCTGACTGAGATCGCCAATTACAAAAGTTACTTTTCATTTCTGCCGAAGTGTGACCTCGCCGCTCCGTAAGTTAAAGCCTAGCCTACTACCCATCCTTCGCTTCTGAAAGGCGGCAACGAGTGCTCTAATGGCAGAGGAAGGGTGCTTTGCTAGTCCTTTTTGCGGTTCTTGAACTGGCAGTCCGAGCGGGCATCTGCGCACTAGCTAGCTAGCCAAACGGATAGTAACAACGGCAGCAAATAGTTGTTCTTCTGCGATGCTAAGAACATAGCGCAGCACAGACTTGTTCCATTAAGACGCATTGAGAGTCTTCTTGCCAGCGAAGGACCGTTTTCGTCCATTACTGCTACAGCTAGGGGTGGGCGGTATTTCGGTATATTTAGTTAACTTCGGTGTTTACTGAATACCGAATATTATCGGTGGATTGAATAGGGATACCGAGATACCGATTCTTTTCGGTTTTACTTGGTATGAGCTACATTTGTAACTAATACTTCCATACTTAGGAGTGGTAGTCCACAGCAGCAGGCAGGACAAGCAGGAATTAGGTCTACAGTAAGAGGCCGTTTCGACGTTTAAGTACGTAGAACGTGTCCTCACTTGTCGCGCTTCGTCGCTTTTTCGTTCTTCTTGAAGCGCCACCCTTCATCTCTGGAGTGAAACTTCTTAATGATGGCGAAGTTTCCAAGTACCCGCTGGCATCCGTCGGCTCGGTAAAGAAGTCTGCTTCGAATCTGAGCGTCGCTTGCAATTGGCCATGTTTTCATTCACAATATACAGATTTTGCAATACAATATCCGGAGGCATCCTAACTTCGCGAGTATTTTTGCAATATTGGTTTGCAAATCGATGCTTTCTGCAAGAGAACGGTTGAAACACTTTCAAATACAGATGCAGTAAGTCAACGAAAGCTAAATGGCCTATTTAGTCGGTTTTTAGTAATACCGAGGTATTTGTTGGAATAGTTATTCGGTATTGAAAAAAGTCAATACCGCCCACCTTTAGCTACAGCTACTCGCTTCACTCTACCTTCCTTCTGACCAGAATGCGAGGTAAGTTTGAATGGAGTCAACCAATCGGATTACAGATGACGCAATGGAATCAGCCAAATATGGCTTGCAGATGATGCAATCGGAAAATGGAAGACTGAAGGCCAACCGTCCGCCCGCGCAAGTCACTCTATATCATTTACAGTGGGCTAGGAGTGCTTTACGCGATTTATGGCACTCGGTGTGGGGGTCTCGTTGCGTGATAAAGCACTCGGCTTCGCCTCGTGCTTTATCAGCAACTCGACCCCCACACCTCGAGCCATAAATCGCGTAAAGCACTCCTAGCCCACTTTAAGTAACATATAATGTTTGGGGACTTTGGGCACCCTGTGGCACAGACCATTGGTAAGATGGCAAACTTAAGGGAAATTTAATGATTTTAAATATGACAGTCTTTGTTTATGTGCAAGGTGGCGCCAAATGGCAAATATAAAATGCCACAGCCCCATATCATTGCTATAGCACATTTATACTGATAGTGGATGTTGTAATAATTTAATATGAAAATCCGACAAATGCTCACGAAACTTTGTAGGCAAGTGCAAGTGGCCGATAAGGCTGTGCACTCAGCAGGGATTAGTAATTAAAGACTCTGCTGTTCAATTAGAAGGATGACAATTTAGTGTGACATCATGGAATGGTGACGTTTTATTCTGACATCACGCAAACGCCACACCCTAGTCGATCCAAAATATAGAGTTCGCTTCGTGACGTCACCTTTCGCACCTCAAAGACCCCCTTGAAGCGGCTGGCAGGAAGAAAGGGCCGCCGCACATGCTTCTCTTCGGCACCTATTGCCAGGAACTGTGTGCAAGAGCCAACGGCGCATCAGAATTTGGGGGTTACGCGAGCGTGAGAGAGTTTCCAGACGATTCTACTGCATGAAGACAGCAAATCAATGGGTACTAGGAAGACACACGACCTTTGTGGAGGCACAGCCTTGAGGAAGTGTTCCGAGAAACACTGCCGTAGTGCCAACAACGTACTCTTCAACCATTAGTCAAACGTGGGACGTTTCCACCCGGACACGTATACGGTAAGCAGGAGAGCGCTCGTGCACAAGCTGGCCTGCCGCAAGTCAATGCGCTCGACTGGATGAAGGCTCTTCTGGATTAAGGCTGTGCTGTGCTTGCCTGATTCAGTGAAAGAAATAAACTCCCATGTGGCTCATTGTGTATGTGCCTGTACACTACAGCTTTCCATAGCGTGTATTGCACCATAGACTTTAGCTATGGTGGCATTTCACATGCATAAATATAGCCATATGCATTGACACCACACACTTCCAGTGTGTGTGCACCTTGCATTTCTTCACTTACCCACTGGCACACCCACCACTGAAGGCAAGCCTTCTTACAAGTGCTCCATCACCACCACTGACTTCCACATTCACATATGGTGAGACAAATGGTGATAGGGTATTTGTACAGAATCCTGCCAAAGGCAAGCTAGCGCGCAAGTGCACAACTGCCAGCAATGACTGCCACATACAAATACATGTACAGCCAACATCACCATACACCTATAATGTCATGTGCCCAAAGTAACAATTGCAAGATCTTTCACAACTCTGGTAACTAACACAGTTGGTGCAGTGATATATAGAACAACATGTGCCACTAGAGTAAATGCACTAGTTGGTGGCAGAAAAGACCACCAACACAAGTAACAGAGGGTCAGGACCACATGTGCCCTTATAGTAAACAAATTGGAATTGGACTTGGAATCAGAAATGCTATTAGCATGCATGTGGGGATTCCTTTTAGCTACAAGGCTACTCTACCAGCAGCCCACAATACATACAGACTTACACAAGCAATTCAGTAAGTCAGAGTAAATCGGTTTGTGTTCAGTGGGCAATGTTTGTTGTTAGGGGGTGCAGTCACTGAAAATCTTGCCGCCATGGCCTGGGCATGATCCATTGACATCCCATAATCTCTGGCTCCTGAACCTTGAACCTTGTACCTTGCACTCTAGCCCACCAGCACCCCAGACCCCACCCAATTAGTTGGTGGCGGAAACGACTACCAGCGCAAGCTACAGAGGGTCAGGACAAGCACGAGCACCATTGGAGTGCCCGATGCAGCAAGCAATTGTACTTGCACAAGGGCAGCCCATTAATGTCTATAATTATACAAGAAGTACCAATTACGGCTGCCCTTGTGCAAGTAACAATTGCTTGCTGCATCAGGCACTCCAATGGTGCTTGTGCTAGTCCTGACTCTCTGTAGCTTGCGCTGGTAGTCGTTTCCACCACCAACTAATTGGGTGGGGTTTGGGGTGCTGGTGGGCTAGAGTGCAAGGTACAAGGTTCAAGAGGATTCCCCACATGCATGCTAGTAGCATTTCTGATTCCAAGTCCAATTTCAATTTGTTTACTCTAAGGGCACATGTGGTCCTGACCCTCTGTTACTTGTGTTGGTGGCCTTTTCTGCCACCAACTAGTGCATTTACTCTTGTGGCACATGTGGTTCTGACCCTCTGTTACTTGCACTGGTGTTTCTGCCTCCAACTACCGCATTTACTCTACTGCCACATGTGGTGGTCCCATTGTTACTTGCACTGTGTGGTGGTGGTGGTGGTTGCTGTTACTTGCACTGGTGGTCTTTTCTACCTCCAACTACATACGGCTTTTACTCCACTGCTGCATGTGGTATAATACTACTACATAGCTTTTTACAATTGATACCACACCATCTACCTATACAAATGTCTCACACATTACGCGTTATCCTATGGGAATTTACATTAGAAATTTGGCGTCAATTTGTATGAGGACGAAAGACTAATTAAAAAATCTGTCAGATTTAAAATCCGTTAATTTCCTCCTAGTTCATAGTTATGCTGAATACTTGTCCTCTGCAGCCTCCATTAACGTCCCTGAATTATTTAATTATTTATTTAGATTACTGCAATATATTGTTACTTGCACTGTATATATATCTATATTATCTGTAACATGAAGCCATATGAAAATGTCAATTTGAAAACAATATAGGGGCTGCCACAGGCAGCCCCTAAAAAGACCACCAGTGCAAGTTACAACCGGTTAGAACCTGCACCTCCGCCATTGGAGTGCATGCTACAGCAAGCAATGTTAAGCTTGCCTAAGGGTATGCCATTGAATTGAGGATGCATGGGAAGAAATGACAGCTAAAGTACCCAAATAGCGAAACAAAAATAGCCAGAGCAATTCCCTCGCACCAGACAATAACAGTAAACTTCTGCACAAGTGCATGTCACATCTGGGAGACCCAAACTGAGGAGCGCGGAGTGTCTAAGAGACGGCTGGCTGGGAGTCACATGCACACTGCCAGAGTGGCCATGTTTGTGGTTAAGTCATTGCGTCATTCAATCAAATGTCTGTTATTAATGCCAATCACAAGCAAACGAACAAACGAACGCACAGACTGGAAAAGATCAAATATACTAAGGATAGCATAGTTGCACTCATTGTTGGAAGACAACCACTGCCACCACCACCACCACCACCACACAGTACAAGTTACAAAATGCGTCTCCAGTATATGTGCCAGTGCTACAAGGACAATACCCACCAGTGCAGTCACTGCCACCACCTTCACTAGTCTCGCGTGCCAGGTTTCCCATATTATTGTGCAATTGCAGAGAAATAGGGTCTGGTGACTTTCGCCAGGTACTCGTGGCCATGCCAAAATCTTGGCAGAGCCAATCAGATTGCGCAGCAACCAATTAGCACATTACATCACACCTGCAATCGGGGATCGATTAGAATAGTCTTGCGTGTTCCGACTACGCAGTATTGACGAATCTATGGTTGTTGCAATGGAGCTGAAGACAGTGCTTGCGAAGGTAGCCAGTCAGATGGGCTACGCGGAGCTTCGGCCGAAGCAGGAAGAGGATCTTGGACTTCCTACGTGGGAGTGATGTTTTCGTAAGTCAACAGGGGGCTGCAAGTCCCTTTGTTACAGCCTACTGCCAGGGGTGTTCGATGAGGTACACCGCCTGCCAAGCTTATTCGTCGCAATCGTGGTGAGCCCTCTCGTAGCGCGAATGAGAGATCAGGTGAGAGCCATGACTGAAAGGAACATCCACGCAGTTTACTTATTAAGATGGTCTATGTACCATGGTGACACGAATGAAAGATAATGCAGTTTATGTTGGAGACGCAGGCGACGATATCACAGTTGATCAGATCTGCACTGGTCTTTCTTCAGCGTACACTGACAGAGCGAACAAACATCCATTCTAAGTCGACACAACTACAAACTATCCCTTCTTCAAAGCACATAAGTGAGGCATTATTCTTACAGTATGCGCTATGACATCATGCGATAATTGCATTCCAACGTGCCACAAGTACCTGGCGAAAGTCACTAGACATTCCTTCCCCACAGGAACGGCTGGCACGCGAGACTACACCTCCACCACCAGTACCACTGCCACCACCACGCACCACCATACAGTCCAGGTTACAATCGCTGTAGCCAGTATATGCGGCAGAATATACTGTACTAGGAAAAACACCACCAGTACAAGTTACACAGGGGCACCACTACCAGTGCATGTAGAGTAGTTGGGGACATTGTCGAAAGACCACCACCACCAGTGCATGTTGCTGATGGTACCCACCATACGTTCCAGTAGAGTATTTGGGCTTGTTGGTCACAGCAACCAACAGCACTGCAAGTTACAGGAGTGAAGGACTAAAGGCCGACATAGACTGTTTGCACCATCTGCACCTTGAAAACCAGCGCAAATTGCACAGGGCCAGGAGCAGCACGGGCACCATTGGAGAGCATCATGCAGCAAGCAAATGTAACTTGTACCCATTTGCAGTAATGGGACCTAGTGTGGGCTGACTCAGTGGAGGAGGGCAGGGTGAGGCAGGAGACAATGCTGTGACCCGCAGACGAAGACTTGAGGCCCACTCCTAGCAATAGACACGTTGGTGAGGAAGAACAGGGAAGCAGCTAAGTGGTGCGTGTCAGTTGTGTTGAAGACTGAAGGGCACAACTCATTCCACATGCTACACAGGAATGCATACACCAATGCTGTTTGTACTACATGCCAGGAAGTCACATGTCGCCAATGAGCCTACTCAGGCTATATAGACTGACATGTAAATTGAGTCTTATTGCACATGTACGTACATGCTGCAAGACAATCATAACAACACAGCAAGCTTTTAGGGACCACTTCATACATGGATGCATGGGAGGAGAAGGCAGACATAATGATGTTCTCTCATGTTGTAGAGTGGAGAAAGAGTGTGATCAAACTATTCCCTTTGGATACATGCAGTGAGCTATTTTCTTCACTGTCTTACAGCTGATGCCACTCACCTAGTTCCGTGGGTTGGACAGAGGGCAGGGCAGGAGCATTGATCCCCAGTGGACCCAGACCATCAGTTGAGGCATATGTCCCTACCAAAGGAGAGGGCAGAAATTGTACATCAGGTATCAGGCATCAGGTATTCTTATTTTACCTGGGGAACCGTTAGCCAATGGCTACTGTAAATGGCACCCAGAAAAGAAAGGCAAAATACATGAACACAAAACAAACACTAGTACAAACAAGTAAAATTTTATTAAATAGTGGCAATATAAACATAATACCCTGGCTAAGTTATGTTAATAGGTCAATTTCATGCAACTGATAAATACCTAAAAAGTTGGAGTAAATTGAAATAATGTTCTTGATAGCTAGATTCACAGTATGGCATTGTATGAATACTTGAACAGGGAAATACCGTATAAATGACCGGAAATTTTGGCGAGGAATTTATGTTGGTGGATTGGTGATTGTGAGAGCAATCCACCAAAATTTGTGTCAGCACAATTGCGCAAACAGTTTCCCATATATACTAGGCTTGTAGCTGGATGCATCAGGCCTATAGGTTAATTGTCGGCATGGAGTTCATAACCGACAGCTGTGCATGAGGACACTACGCTTCCAAAGAGTTTGACACCGGAGCTAGGAGAGGAGCTGTCTAGACTTGTCAGCGCATGAAAGCTGAAGAGAATCCAAATGGCGTCTGACATTGATATCATTGTCGGTAACTACTGTGGAAGTTTTCGGCATCCTGTTCTCTGTTTCTGCATTGGAGTGCGAAGCAAGAGGCAGCAAGTAAGCGTCAATAGATATACCAAAAGAAGGCTTGGATTCTCCTTTGTACATTGAAGAATTCGTGGGCAAGGCTAAGGATTGGAACAAAAATAGTTCAGAAATTGTCAAACAACAGCATGTGTACTCCGCAGCCACAGTTCATCATTGTAATGTAGCTCTTGCCCATTCTGGATTAGCCATTTGCTATGAATATTATTATGGCATAAAGCTTGCCTAACTGCCAAAGTAAATTCTGCCAAATGCAACAATTTCATCAATCCGCCAAAATAAATTCCCGCCAATATTTCTGGCCATACAGTATCCGTAATGATCATGTTACTATAGTTCAATTTGTACTTGTGAAAGATGGGCAAGGAGAAACGGCAGAATGGCGGAAACACTCAGAAATGAAGTCCCATTTAAAATCAAGCCCAATAATAAGCCTCATCCACATAATATGTCCTACTCACTTAGTGAATCACACTGAGTACCTCAACACAGAACAAACTCAAACTCAAACACAGCACAAGCTGAATTCAAATACGATACAGCAACACAAAATTGTCATCCAGCTGCACAAAGCTATTCATTGGTTTAGGAATACCCTGAATGAGGCAGTAAGTGCCCAGTTATGTACTGGGAGAAGGGAAGCAGTGATGGTTTAGGGGATGAGCAACTGCTGCTGTGGCCGTGGGTCAAACTGTGACCAGACATGCAGACCAAACTTGAATGCATGGGAAATGTTGATGGCACATAGCATGTATTGCATCAGTAAAAGGAAGTGGATACAAACAGCATTACCAACAGCCAAACAATCCCCCTGGTGACCTACCGTATTTGTCCGTATAGAGGCCGGGCTTGAATAGAGGCTGGGTCCGAATAGTGGCCGGGTCCTGAATAGTTGCTGGGTTTCCTGCAATCTACATGGAATGCCTCTCGATCGATGCTTTTGTGCTCCTAGCAACTGCAAGTCGCTTGTCACACTTCACAGTTGCCAAGGATCACCAAAGTTGCAAGAGCGATGTCTAAGAAAAAGTTGTACGATGTCTCCTTCAAGTTGAAAGCTGTTGAGTGCGCAGAGAAGACGACCAAGGAAGCCACTGCCACCTTATACATGTGGTGGCCTCTAACAATGCTCTCTTTCACGACAGAACTAGTTGCATGTGAATCTTGACTTGCAGTCATTCTCCTCCATGCACAGAGACACAATACTATACACCACTAATTTTATATTGGAAACAAGGCAAAGTATTAGGAAAAATATATAACAATTTTAATAGAAGCCAAGCTCGAATAGAGGCCTGGTCAAAACCCCGGGAAAGAAATAGAGGCCCGGGCCTCTATTCAGACAAATACGGTACGTGCCATGCACTGGGAGTGGAGGATGGTCATGCAGCCATGCAGTCCAGCTCCCAGCCATGGTTGAGCAATGCATGCCAACAGCATTTCCCATGCACTCAATTTTGGTCTGTCTGTTCACAGTTTGACCCACGGCCATAGCACCACTTGCTAATTCCCTAAACCATCACTGCTTCCCTTCTCGCAGTGCATAACTGGGCACTTCCTGCCTCATTCAGGGTATTCCCAGACCAATGATCAGCTTTGTTTGGCAGTATGACAATTTGGGTTACTGCGTCATGTTCAAATCCCGCTTGGCTGACGCATTGTGTGTGAATTTCAGTATGTTCTTTGCTATAGGGTGAATGTATTGAAAGGGGTTTACTAAGTGGGTGGGGCATATTACAAGGGTGGAGTTTATTGCCGAGCGGCGAGCGTAAGCGAGGCTAATGATCACTGTCTATTCGAGCCTCGGCGATATATATCCGATATTTGTATCGCACGACATGTGACTGCGCATGTGACTCCGCCACGTGACGGCTCGTCTTTTCAGAGGGTGCTTCTGCTCCTGCTCGGCTGCTCATCTTTGCTGGTATGCTCCCGCAGATCAGGGGCACAGAAGGAGAGGGAAGGCACAGATGGGAATGGAAACGACGCAGCACGCTGAGGGGGCCACACTGCAAGACGCTGTGCGGGACTTGATACGAAGAGAGCGGGGCAAAAATAGGCTAGACTAGAAGTGAATGCGGCAGAATGGCGCAAGGCTACTGACGTCAGCGACGGACAAGCAGTGGCAGTCCAGGCTTGGGGAGCTTTGGCAGTAACAAACAAGGTGCTTGGCTGCTAAGACAGCTCCAGTCTGTAACATCACAATACACTTGTCTACTGGCCACGTAATATTCATGCTGCGAGGCAATTCTTATGCGCTTAGCGTATGCCTAGTTATGATTATGAAGGGGACTTCATTTTGGAGGGTTTCTGTCATTTCCACCATTTCTGCTGTTTCTGCCACTTCCACCATGTAGAAAGAAAATAGGAATGTTGAAGGAACTCCACAGAAATGAGGTACATTATAGTTAGTAACTTATAAATGCTTTTCTGCTGGCCATTCCTATATTCCCTTTAATTTTGAAAGAATTTATATTATACTATTTTGAACACTTTATGCATTTCCAAAAAACATGCTACGCATGTGGGACATGTCTTATGTAAACAATGCGGCTTCTGCCGCAGTCAATTTTGACCTTCACATTTTCACTTATATCTCCTACAGGCGCAGCTGGATCAGAACAAGACAAGTATGGTGGAAGAGACAAAAAAACTTTGTAACTCAGCACATGACCTTTGCTAATAGAACTTTACTACATCGAGTTATATCGATGATAGCGAAGGCACTAAAATAGTGGTAAATGCCGTTGCCATGTTGAAGGGAAAGTCACAGACTAAAGAAAATGGCATCATTCGATTGTGCTATCTAACTTTTCCATATGGGCAAATTTGTTAAGCCATTCCGCTGTGAAGCTATGATAGGAAAACTGTGTCTACTTGCTGGTTAGAAATATTTAGGGTCATGTAACTCCAGACAGGAACTTTGCATAGCATTTGCCCACATGGAGAAGCTAGAGAATTCAGTTGACTAACCATTTTTGTCTTCATCCCGCGAAAACCCCTTCTCAATGAATAGGGTGAAGCCGTTTAGTGAAAGCAATGGTGAAATAACCGTTTTGCTAGGCGTATCACATGATGTATAATAGACTTATATACTAGATGCTTCAGACTGCTTCTCCCCACGTGACTACCTATGGGCCCCCTTGGGTGTCACATTGTGCTTGATCTTGTTAGCCAAGTAGTCTAACAGTTCCACCACTATACTGTCATAGTTTAATTCGCCTCCCTGTGTACGGTCCGTAAATGACATTTCATGGCGATTTTGATCCAGACTCCCTAAAACACGTGCACATCACATGACATCACATGCATAGCCGTGGCAACACAGGAATTGGACACCCTTAGGTGTTATATAAACTGGGTTCAGCCTATGTGAACAAAATAGACATGTCCTACAAGCGTACATCAATTTCTTCTTGAGCTGGCTATAAGGCCATACCTAGTCTATCGAGCTAGACCTCTTTTGTGTTTTCGTGTAACTGGAAGTAACGGGCAGGGAAAGGCGAAAGAGAGTCTAGCAGAGATCATTAATATTCATAGCTGATTGACCAATCAGATCAACAAGCTAGATCCAACTAGTAGTTGCACCTCGTCGACACCTCCACGTTAATTAAACAGGGACGGTTTTGTTGCAGTGCGAGCAGTAATGGCGGCGCTCTTGACTGTGTGGATGGACGCTATCTCAAGTGACCCAATGCTTCTTCGTGGTGCTGTTGACAAAGGCCTACACAAGCTGGGATACCCCGCAATTATTGAAGCTCCTGGAAATAACACAGGGTAGTTATAACATGAAACCGCTAATATAGCTGCTAACTTTGCACCTTTTTGAAACGTTATATTTTCACTCTCTGAATGACTCTAAGGATAAAGATTGGCAAGATAATAAAGTATGATCTTAGCTTTATCGGAAAAGTCAATCAGCGCACCGGCAAAAGCTTGGATGACGATGTTTGATAGTGTTGAAAATGGTATACTCGCTGACATTCAGAGCAAAACCAGCTTATCTAGATGACGCCTGAAACACGCGTAGTTGCGCTGGTTAGGTGTAGGGGAATGTAAAGCTTCAGAATCGACTGAGAACTGGGGATATACGCGTCTATTTGCAGAGAATATAAAGAAAAACACCTTTTTGGTAGAAAATTTGCCACAATTCACACGTTCGAATGCAATTTTCTCTGAAACAGACTACGGTACACTTCTGTTTTCAGTCGAATATGAAGGTACATTTACTACTAAACACGATGATGCGCAGCACACTCACCGAGAAGGAGCTCTAGGTATGCCGTTTTTTATACAAAATTCCCTGAGCAACAAGCCGGCCATTGTGATGACGTCAACAAACGTCACTATAAGTTATCGAATAGCAATGTGTTAAAGGGATGTCAGGACGCGGCTTGTCAACCGAAGTGCAGCAGATCGAGGACAGTATCTGTTATTGTTGTCAGGCCCACAGAACTGGAAGAGTATGATTTAATGAAGGTACGTTGGGGTGCATCCATGTGTGCCGCACTACACGCTCCCTAACTCATCACACAGCCTCAATCCACGCTCTGTCTCACTCCACGCGCTGCCTAACTCCACACGCAGCCTCAGTCTGCGCATGGCCTCTCTCCACGCGCTGTCTCACTCCACGCGCTGCCTAACAGATACGTCTGACTACGCGCGGCCTCTCTCCACGCGCTGTCTCACTCTACGCGCTTCGTACGTAACTCAACACGCAGTCTCATTCGACGCGCTCCTTCAATCTACAAACATTTTCTCATTCCACACGCTGTCTCGCTCCACGCGTACTTAGTACCAACTCAATAATTGCTGTAGATAAAAACTGGAATACAGAGAATAACTTCATTAGGCAAAGACTGTTGTGTGAGCACTGTAGCCAAGTGCTTGTCTGTTGTGTAAGCACTCTAGTGGAGTGCTGGTCTGTGTGTAAGCACTCTAACTGAGTGCTAGTCTTCTTCTCATCCTTCTTCCTTTCCTGTAATACTGCTACTGCAAAATGTGAATGTGGGTAGCCCTGCTGCTTCAGTGATTGTGTGAGGTTGGTGTATGTACATGATGACATCATATGACATCACCGGTGATGTCACTGATGACATCACACTTCTTCCTCAAAATGTGCTAACGATCAAAATTTAGTGGTTATCTACACCTTTCACCCAAAGTGGAGGTTTCATGTTATAACTACCCTGTGAACTTGCGGTGGTAAACAGGCATTGCTGATGGCTCTTCAGTGCTCCCTGAACCAGAAGCTTGCCTTTTGGCAAAAGGGGAGACTCCAGTTTTAGCTGGAGACAGCAGAGGTCGTTTCTGTGACCGACTAGTCAATCTCTGAGGGCTTATTCTCATCGGAGAGGGAGCAGAGGCATTGTGCAGCTTGCGAAGAAGTTCACTCCTTGACTCTTCATAGCGTTTCTTCTGATTCGCAACCGTTAGAAGCTTACCCAGGCATGATAAGCACAAGAAGTGGGATCCCAGACTTGCAGACAACTCAGCACCAGCCACTCCTCTCAGCTGATGGTTCAACTCAGTCAGGCCGCCTCCTCGCTACAACTCGCACTGCGATACTTGGGCTTGCTCTTGGGAATGGCCAATTTGCAGACAGCGCATACAGAGCTCAGTGGTTTGGCCATCCTCAGTTCCTAACTGCGCTAACTGACTGGTTGCACAGACTTGCTACACCGCAGAGCAATCGTAGCTGGTTTACCAGTGGGACGGTCTAGCAAGCCAAACTATGGTATGTGTTCCTTGCGAAGTGTGAAATACCTTATTATGAATATTAATGACCTTTGCTAGACCCTCTTTCGCCTTTCCCTGCCCATTACTTCCGGTTACGTGAAAACGCAAAAGGAGTTTAGCTTGATAGACTAGGCCATACCATATGCAAACACAACAAAATAGCGATATTGGAATATCTTAATACACAGGAACACAAACTTCAAATTCGTTACTGTGCTGTGACAATTACGTTGTCACGCAGAGCTCAGACCCTAGCCTTTCATGTCCGTATTTGAGTCCTACTGCACAACGTGGGTCCATAAGTGCCTTGCGCCATGTACTGGAAGTGCGCAAAACTTCAGTGGGAAGGAGCAGATAGGAAAGAATAAATGGGGTACGAGCAGGCAATAGCACTTTTCTCTTACGTATACGCCAGGTTGCATGGCTTTGGCTGAGCTGTTATCGTCAACACGTTGAAACAAGCCTATCAATGTCCTTCAATTGTTCTTCACCGCCGCCATTTGGCTACTTTAATTGTAGTGCACTAAAACATTAAAGGTCCACTGTCACGGTTATACAAATTGCCTTTATATGATAGATTATCATCTAAAACCACCGAAAATTGCTGTTAGAGCGCTTCGAAATTCCCTGGTAGAGCGATAATGGCTCACTTCCAGAAAATCGGCCGAAGAAATCCGCCATATTGCTGTGACGTCACAGTAGGCTTGCCGTACACTTGTGTCTATGCTTGAACGTGTCACACGCTGTGAGGGAAGACAATCGCTGACTGGCTATTCATGTCCCTCTTGCTGATGAACTCGCCCCGATGCATCACAAATGCGTTGCTGGAGGATGTAGTAGGGCCAGTGGAGGCATAGATCTATGGTGGAGGCAACGGTCGCTGCTTCATTTCACAAAGAGCGATAGTCTGAAGAAGCGGTGGCCAGCAGCTGTTGGCAGGGTCTTTCTGTGCTTGGCAAGACTTTCCCGTACGTTAGAGCGCCTTTCGGATTGCGACTGATGCCCTACCTGCCATTTCGCTGTTTCTTGGTGTAAATATTCTAGCAACAACCACTTTGCTCACTCTAGTACATCCGTCAGAATCCGAATGCCGCTTTAACTTATAGGAGAGTCCTTCCTAGCACAGAGAAAGCCAATCGAGAAGATGACAGATCGCTACAAAGGACGAAAGGGTGAGTAGTAGCTTTAGAATGACGAAAAAGGCGAAAAAAGCTTGTGTGTGCCCTACAACCTAGCAAGTAAGAGTGGAGAGATGCTTACGTCTCGTGACGTGCGAGCCAGTGACCTGAAATACGTGCCGAGTGCTCCAAAATATGTTTTCGGCACACTTCATATTTCAGCTGTTACGCCTTGTAGGAGGTGACAAATCAGCTCTAGGCTAGCATACCATCTCTGTTTCGTATGCTCTTGTAACAGTCCAAGAATGGTGCGAATCGGCGTTTGTAGGACTGAGAACGGGCGTCACCCTATGATTGGTCGTGTCGCAAAATTGATGTCGTGCCGTACAGCTGCGCAACCCGCATGCCCAGATCTATTTCAAAATCAGCAGGGGCATCTCCTTCATTGTCTCAAGAAGTTTCACCTTCATCTTAAGATAAAGACTCGCAGGAAATAACGATTTCTTGTTCAGTCTGTTGCCTGGCCTACTCTCCTCCATACTTGTGCAAACATTCCAGAGCCTACTATGACGTCACGACATTTTAGGCATTGCTGCCACCGGAAAACCGAAAATGCCCACGCATAATTGGTCTTTTTTGCAACTTTGCGCCCTCGTAACTCCCCCATCGGGAGGCAGAGCACACTGAACTGGGTATCATTGAAGATCTTTCACAAAGCACTATCAATATAAAAATTAAGAAAAATGCGACGTGGACCTTTAAGATAGGACTAGCTATTTTTATTGGGCTCATGATGTCTGTGCATGCCAAAAAGAACTATACATTTAGTAGGCCAAAACGAGTACTATGTTTCAGTGATCTTGGAGTATATTGAGGTAATACTGGAACGTGCCCAAGGGTACTTTAAACTATTGAGTACATTAACTACTAGATAAGTTAACATACCTGGTTCTGGTGTACACAAATCTTCTCGTTCATGTGACTTCCACAGCATCTTACCACTGCCTTCAGCTGCACTGCTTCTATGAATGGCCTGCATATAAAGATAATTCCTTGAATGCAGTTGTAGATTGTATACACATGATTGCTCTTGCTATTTTGCTGTTGCATTCCCATCAGCAATGCTACACATACATTTCACAGATAAGCAGAGCAGGTAACAAATGTAGGAATGGAGTGCATAGGGAAAGAATATGCATCCTTAAATAGAAGATATTTGTGGCAACACAGTTCTTCTAGAAATGCAGTTACCCTATTTTAACAGTGTCAACTCTGCAAGTATCATGCATGATGGAATATCGGCTATAATTATAGTGTTCATTATACTTGGCTGCACTGTCATGCAAATGCCATTTAGAATATCTGTGTACTATGTAATTCCTGTGCATGCAGTGTCCGTGTTCCATGAATATACACTTGTCCATTTAAGAATTCATGCAGCTTACTCATGGTCCTAGTATACTCACCTCTGAACTGCTATAGGGTACATTCAGACAAAATTGACCTGATACCTCCAATCTAGTCACTTGCAAATCTTGTAGCTCATTAAGGTGGGCTTTCAACCCAATCTGTGCAGTTTCCACGTCATCTACATTGATGTAGAAGTGGAGTGTGATGCTTCCTTCACTCCACCCTTTGAATAAGGCCTCATCAATCCCAATCTCGTGCACAAGGAAGTTTTTCATCCTTAGAATGTGGTGCAAGGAGTAGCTGTGCGGATCCACATGGACTGTTACAGACATGGATACATAATTGGGAGGTGGTTTAGGCTGGACCGCTCTCTGCTTGCATTCTTCTATGGTCTTCCGTACCTCCTGTGGCACTTTTTCCTCATAGGTTCTCATCTTCTTCTGTAGCTGTTCATCCCCAAGATATTGCACAACTAACTGTGCAAACTCAAAGTTGAGATAGTCCCAACACTTTTGAAGGGTATTCATCAGTTCATCTGCTGTGTTGTGAAGGGGCCCCTGACTTGTTAGATATTTTGCCTTCAATTTCGCTGCAATGCATGACTTCAATCCTGAAAGACGGTTCTGATTTAGCTCGTGGACAGCCATGTCAATTGCGGCCGCCAGCAAGGAAAACTCATCTGAAAGTTTGTCAATGATAGGAAATTGTATCGGCACTTGGACGTCAGGTACACTGGGAGATATTCCTACACATAGAATGGCCAAGTGTACACAAACGATAGACACTTACTTACTTAAAGATGCTAGCTAGCTAGCTAATAGTGACAAGAGCTCCACTTAATAATAAGTACGCATACCGAAACATGAACAAAGGCTAATCACTGGATATTACGCCTACCAGCCTTCTACACCGAAGTGTTTCAGGAGGCTGGGGGGCCGGAGCCCTATCGATGGCAACCAGTGATCGCCCTCCCCCATTACTAGTCATCCTACAAAGATGGAAGAGCCACAGACAGCTGTTTCGCCCTGATTGGGGCTCATCAGTGTGGCGTACTGATGGAATGCAGGATGACTAGTCACTCTTGTATCCCCCACCAGTGAAACACTTGTGGTTTCAACAAGAGCGAATATTAATGGGGGAAGGCTAAGTCATGAGCGTGACTTGCGCGGGATTGTTGAGAGGTCGGTTCATTGCAGTAAGCCACTGCAACGGCCAGGCCGGGCTAGGTTGAACAAAGGCTAATCACTGGATATTACGCCTACCAGCCTTCTACACCGAAGTGTTTCAGGAGGCTGGGGGGCCGGAGCCCTATCGATGGCAACCAGTGATCGCCCTCCCCCATTACTAGTCATCCTACAAAGATGGAAGAGCCACAGACAGCTGTTTCGCCCTGATTGGGGCTCATCAGTGTGGCGTACTGATGGAATGCAGGATGACTAGTCACTCTTGTATCCCCCACCAGTGAAACACTTGTGGTTTCAACAAGAGCGAATATTAATGGGGGAAGGCTAAGTCATGAGCGTGACTTGCGCGGGATTGTTGAGAGGTCGGTTCATTGCAGTAAGCCACTGCAACGGCCAGGCCGGGCTAGGTTGAACAAAGGCTAATCACTGGATATTACGCCTACCAGCCTTCTACACCGAAGTGTTTCAGGAGGCTGGGGGGCCGGAGCCCTATCGATGGCAACCAGTGATCGCCCTCCCCCATTACTAGTCATCCTACAAAGATGGAAGAGCCACAGACAGCTGTTTCGCCCTGATTGGGGCTCATCAGTGTGGCGTACTGATGGAATGCAGGATGACTAGTCACTCTTGTATCCCCCACCAGTGAAACACTTGTGGTTTCAACAAGAGCGAATATTAATGGGGGAAGGCTAAGTCATGAGCGTGACTTGCGCGGGATTGTTGAGAGGTCGGTTCATTGCAGTAAGCCACTGCAACGGCCAGGCCGGGCTAGGTTGAACAAAGGCTAATCACTGGATATTACGCCTACCAGCCTTCTACACCGAAGTGTTTCAGGAGGCTGGGGGGCCGGAGCCCTATCGATGGCAACCAGTGATCGCCCTCCCCCATTACTAGTCATCCTACAAAGATGGAAGAGCCACAGACAGCTGTTTCGCCCTGATTGGGGCTCATCAGTGTGGCGTACTGATGGAATGCAGGATGACTAGTCACTCTTGTATCCCCCACCAGTGAAACACTTGTGGTTTCAACAAGAGCGAATATTAATGGGGGAAGGCTAAGTCATGAGCGTGACTTGCGCGGGATTGTTGAGAGGTCGGTTCATTGCAGTAAGCCACTGCAACGGCCAGGCCGGGCTAGGTTGAACAAAGGCTAATCACTGGATATTACGCCTACCAGCCTTCTACACCGAAGTGTTTCAGGAGGCTGGGGGGCCGGAGCCCTATCGATGGCAACCAGTGATCGCCCTCCCCCATTACTAGTCATCCTACAAAGATGGAAGAGCCACAGACAGCTGTTTCGCCCTGATTGGGGCTCATCAGTGTGGCGTACTGATGGAATGCAGGATGACTAGTCACTCTTGTATCCCCCACCAGTGAAACACTTGTGGTTTCAACAAGAGCGAATATTAATGGGGGAAGGCTAAGTCATGAGCGTGACTTGCGCGGGATTGTTGAGAGGTCGGTTCATTGCAGTAAGCCACTGCAACGGCCAGGCCGGGCTAGGTTGAACAAAGGCTAATCACTGGATATTACGCCTACCAGCCTTCTACACCGAAGTGTTTCAGGAGGCTGGGGGGCCGGAGCCCTATCGATGGCAACCAGTGATCGCCCTCCCCCATTACTAGTCATCCTACAAAGATGGAAGAGCCACAGACAGCTGTTTCGCCCTGATTGGGGCTCATCAGTGTGGCGTACTGATGGAATGCAGGATGACTAGTCACTCTTGTATCCCCCACCAGTGAAACACTTGTGGTTTCAACAAGAGCGAATATTAATGGGGGAAGGCTAAGTCATGAGCGTGACTTGCGCGGGATTGTTGAGAGGTCGGTTCATTGCAGTAAGCCACTGCAACGGCCAGGCTGGGCTAGGTTGAACAAAGGCTAATCACTGGATATTACGCCTACCAGCCTTCTACACCGAAGTGTTTCAGGAGGCTGGGGGGCCGGAGCCCTATCGACTAGTAATGGGGGAGGGCGATCACTGGTTGCCATCGATAGGGCTCCGGCCCCCCAGCCTCCTGAAACACTTCGGTGTAGAAGGCTGGTAGGCGTAATATCCAGTGATTAGCCTTTGTTCAACCTAGCCCGGCCTGGCCGTTGCAGTGGCTTACTGCAATGAACCGACCTCTCAACAATCCCGCGCAAGTCACGCTCATGACTTAGCCTTCCCCCATTAATATTCGCTCTTGTTGAAACCACAAGTGTTTCACTGGTGGGGGATACAAGAGTGACTAGTCATCCTGCATTCCATCAGTACGCCACACTGATGAGCCCCAATCAGGGCGAAACAGCTGTCTGTGGCTCTTCCATCTTTGTAGGATGACTAGTAATGGGGGAGGGCGATCACTGGTTGCCATCGATAGGGCTCCGGCCCCCCAGCCTCCTGAAACACTTCGGTGTAGAAGGCTGGTAGGCGTAATATCCAGTGATTAGCCTTTGTTCAACCTAGCCCGGCCTGGCCGTTGCAGTGGCTTACTGCAATGAACCGACCTCTCAACAATCCCGCGCAAGTCACGCTCATGACTTAGCCTTCCCCCATTAATATTCGCTCTTGTTGAAACCACAAGTGTTTCACTGGTGGGGGATACAAGAGTGACTAGTCATCCTGCATTCCATCAGTACGCCACACTGATGAGCCCCAATCAGGGCGAAACAGCTGTCTGTGGCTCTTCCATCTTTGTAGGATGACTAGTAATGGGGGAGGGCGATCACTGGTTGCCATCGATAGGGCTCCGGCCCCCCAGCCTCCTGAAACACTTCGGTGTAGAAGGCTGGTAGGCGTAATATCCAGTGATTAGCCTTTGTTCAACCTAGCCCGGCCTGGCCGTTGCAGTGGCTTACTGCAATGAACCGACCTCTCAACAATACCGAAACATGCATTCTAGAATACAGTCACTGTCACAAACAGTACCTCCATCTCTCAGCTTGCTTGCCCAGTGATCGTACCCATTCGTCTGAAGAGCAAAGCAAAATCTTTCAAAAGTCGAGTAATCTTTGGTGAGCAGAATCTTGACCAATTCATCAACACGGGCGACATCACCTTCTTTGGCCTCAATACATCGATACTCCACGTCTGTTAACACAGTACGAAGAGCAGGCAAGATGTTGGCAACAATGATGCCAGTTCTTAGTGCGTTGTGATGCTCTCTGACGGAAGCTTTCCACGCCTCGCGAGACACTTCCAACTTCGCTGCCATCTTGGGTGGTGCCTTTATATATATATATACCGTATCAGCTCTAAAATTTCGGTATTCAAATTTCAATGGCAGGCATATATAGCTACAGTTTTTGGGTCGGGGTCCCCCGCCCCGACCGGTTATCAGTTATCGACTTGGTGACGTCTTTATGGCGGCTACAAATCTAGTTGAAGCAGCGGCGTTTGGAACGAGGAAAACTGGAGTAAAGCGTATTCGGACGATTAAGGCCAAGAATGGTGGGGACGTTTCTGTGCCAAGAGGAAAACGCCTCAACGATAAGTGAACAGACAGCGCAGTCTCGCCGCCGCAGTTGCTAAACCGTTTCGTACCGAACGCAACAATTTTCTGGGCTCTGGTTTCATGCAGGGGGGTCGGTCAAGGTCACGTGTGTCCGCAAAATGGCCGACGCGGCTGCTCTTTACTGTGTATTTTACCTATACTAGCTAAGAGCAGGCATATTTCGAGAAAAACGTCGCATCGCTTGTTTCTTTGCTTCTGAGCACACAGTTGGACAAGGGCTATCAGAAAATAGACCCTTCCTCGCCCTTCCCCAGCATCTAGGTAGGTATTGAGAGCATTTTCCAACACCGGTGTATGAGTGTTCTCTGATGCTGACTACGAGGCAGATGGAGCCTAATCTGGAGTACTGAGCAAGTGCTGCTGTGGAAGTGACTCCTTAGAAGCTGGTAGCGAGTCCTCATTGATCACTTCAGGACTGCAAGACTGATAGATTGACTGCTTCTGCAATGGGAGTGCAATCGGCACCCACGTCCTTTCAATCGTCTTGGTTCTGTACACGATTTGTCACATTCGATAGCAGGGATGCTAGAAATGGCTCAAGTGTGCTGGCAATCCTCAAGAAACGCTGCGATAACTTGCAAAACTAAATCGTGAAAGCGGTCAGACAATTAAGCCCAATCCACCGTATGGCTCCTTGGCTACGTACGTACGGGTCATACCAGGGGAGCGAATGCAGTACAAGGCCCTGCCATGGCTCAGGGTATGCACATTGATTCGGCCTTGGAGCACAGTCAGCTAACATGGAGACGCGATTGTAACGTCAGGAATGCAATTATTGAGGTGCTGGTATTGCGCAATCCCAGGACCTTGTCCGACCCCCCCTGGGTTTCATGTACCGCAGGCCGGCTAGAATTGCGCAACTCTTGCCCACTTCCGGCCGCCATTTTGCAATGGCCGAAAAGTGGTCTGGCACCAGGGGGGGTCGGTCAAGGTCACGTGTGTCCGCAAAATGGCCGACATGGCTGCTCTTTACTGTGTATTTTACCTATACTAGCTAAGAGCAGACATACTTCGAGAAACACGTCGCATCGCTTGTTTCTTTGCTTCTGAACACACAGTTGGACAAGGGCTATCAGAAAATGGACCCTTCCCTGCCCTTCCCCAGCATCTAGGTAGGTTTTGCGAGCATTTTCCAACACCGGTGTATGAGTGTTCGCTGATGCTGGCTACGAGGCAGATGGGGCCTAATCTGGAGTACTGAGCAAGTGCTCCCGTGGAAGTGACTCCTTAGAAGCTGGTAGCGAGTCCTCATTGATCACTTCAGGATTGCAAGACTGATAGGTTGACTGCTTCTGCAATGGGAGTGCAATCGGCAGCCACGTCCTTGCAATCGTCTTGGCTCTGTACACGATTTGTCACATTCGATAGCAGGGATGCTAGAAATGGCTTAAGCGAGCTAGCAATCCTCAAGAAACGCTGCAATAACTTGCAAAACTAAATCGTGAAAGCGGTCAGATAATTAAGCCCAATCCACCGTATGGCTCCTTGGCTACGTACGTACGGGTCATACCAGGGGAGCGAATGCAGTACAAGGCCCTGCCATAGCTCAGGGTATGCACATTCGGCCTTGGAGCACAGTCTGCTAGCATATGGAGACGCGATTGGAATGTCAGGAATGCAATTATTGGGGTGCTGGTATTGCGCAATCTCACTATCTTGTCCGACCCCCCCTGGCCTGGCACATTTGCTCGATATTTTGATACCGCCCTTGGGGTGCTTGCCAATATCTTGGCAAGCGCCTCCATGTCTTGCGTCACGCAATGTAGCGGCTTCATTCGCTCACCTACGTGAGTCATATTCTAGTTTTCTATCAAATAAGACCAAGCTGCATCCAAGTTGACCGCTTCCGCAATTTCAAAAGATGTTCTGGACACAGTTTCTTAATGTCCGTTACCGCCCCTTGAGGCGATTCTGGCAAGCGCCCCAATCTTGTGCTTCTTGCATACATGTGACGCACATACCGAAAGTTTTCAATTAATCAGAACATCGAGCAAATGCGCCAGACCACCTTTTGGGGGGCTGGGAACGAGACTACCGCAAGCCGAATAATGGAAAATCATGTGAGGGGGGCTAGCTATAAGGATTGCACAACTCTTGCGCAACGCTCTAGGGGCACCCGGGACATGAAACCATAGACATTTTCTGTTACCTGCGTTTCAGACCACGACCAGTCGATGATTCAAGTCGCCCGCCTTAGCCACATACCCTGAATCTCCTCCACAGTGTCCGCCAACAGAATTAGGTATACTAAAGGTCAAGTAAAAATGAAATCACTAGGTTGAGGCTAGGTCACTTAGTCTCTACCGTAGGCTGGGATAGTCTGGAGAAACGGTGGCCGTCTACGTAGCGGAGCTGAAAAAGTTGTCAGAGTTTTGTGAGTTTGGGGGGGGGGGGGGGGGGCGCTAGACTAAATGTTGAGGGGCCGTTTAATGTGGGGAATCATGTTCAGCACCGGTTGCTTGCTAAAAGCTCCTTGACCTTCGCGAAGGCTTTGAAGATAGCTCAAGCCATGGAGTTGGCAACCTTAGATTTGAAGGATCTGCAATCTGAGACAGCCAGCTTCACCCCAGTCCACAAGCTACATGGGCATCAAGCCAACCCCACCCCCACTTAAATTCTTTCAAGCCCCATCCACCTTGCTACCGCTGTGGTGGAAAGCATACCGTTGCAAACTGCCGTTTCATGACTGAGCGGTGCAAGGGTTTGTGACCCGGAGTAGGCCCAAGCAGGATAACCCAACAGGGAAGAGCCGGGGTCAGTCAACCCACAAGGTGGAGGAAGTTTCTCCCCCCAAGGAGTACACCCTGTACCCAGTGGTGTACCAGGATGCTCCATCCACGCCACTGAAGGCTGCTGTGACATTAGAGGGGATAGTGTTAGACATGGAGGTTGATCCTTGTTCTTGATCAGTGAAGCCACATTCAAGTCCCTGTGGAATGCCAGTGCTGCCCCGCACTCCAAGAGGGTACAGTCAAGCTTCGTAGCTACACTGGAGAGGAGATTGCAGTGCTTGGGTCCATACTGGTTACTGTAGGAACCAATGGTCAACAAGCTCGTCTGCCACTCCTTGTGATTGCAGGAAGCGGTCCAAGTCTCCTGGGTCGCGACTGGCTCACAAAATTGTGCCTTGACTGGAAGGAGATCGATCTTTTCCATCCGAGTGTGCAGAATACATTGGCATTCATTTTGCAACAACATGAGAATGTGTTCGAGCCAGGTCTTGGGATGCTCAAGGGAGTAGAAGCCAAGCTCTTTGTCGATGTACAAGCCCAGCTAGCATTCTTCAAAGCTCGTTCCGTACCTTTTGCATTGCGGCAGAAGGTAGATTCTGAAGCAGAGCTAGACAGGTTGGAGAAGCAAGGAGACATCACACCAGTCCAGTTCTCTGAGTGGGCTGCACCAATTGTACCAGTAGCCAAGAAGGACGGGACAGTCAGAATTTGTGGCTTACAAGTTGACGGTGAACAAAGCAGCAAGACTTGAGGTGTATCCATTACCACGCATCGAAGACCTTCTCGCATCCCTGTCTGGAGGGAAATCCTTCACTAAGCTTGATCTGTCTAACACGTACTTTCAGGTGCGCCTGGAGGAAACATCTCAGCAGTACATCATTGTGAACACAGATAGAGGCCTTATCCATTACCAGTGTTTACTCTTCTCAGCGTTACCTCCACTCCTGCTATCTTCCAGCGGTTAACGGAGACACTACTGCAAGGCTTGCCTGGAGTGTGTACCTACCTGGATGACATCCTGTAGTTAGTAGTGGTAGGCACAAGATGGCCGTAGAGGAGACACCGTGGTATACATCATGAATCCTCCAACCCTATTGGTGTTTACATGCACTATAGCCCCCCTCCCCCTCCCCCTTAAAGCAGTGTAGGGTTATTACGTATGTACAAATAGGGCATACATTAAAATGCAACCAGCCTCGCTTGAATGTATATAGCTAGCTACGTATTTCAATAAAGTACAGTCTATGAGCATAACTCGGCCAGGGCAAGTACATTTTGGGCAATAGAATTGTAATCTGCTTTCACTGGCTGTCAGAAAGAAGGGATAGCAAGCCAGACGAAGCACTGGATGGCAGCTGAGCAATCAACACCTACCTATTTGGAGCTGTGCAGGGAAGCAGGGAAGCCTGTCCGTGCTGTGCTAACACAGTGCGCATTATCGCTTCGCCCGAGTGAACAGTGAAAGTGTTCCCGGCCACGCGGGGCAAATGACGTCAGCCAATATGGCGGAATGGCCAACAGGCGTGTAGCCCTCGCTGAAGCATTGGGCGACGTTAACAACAATCTGAACGCAGGGTGCAGCAATGACGTGGAGTGTTTTGTGGCCAATAGTGGCCAAGTAGAGCGTTTTGTTGTCGTGAGCCCCTGCGGAGAACACCAGGCTATTGTGCAATCTAGGTGCTCGGGTTGTGCAGTACATGTATATAGCCTTAATGTAGGGGCACTCACACAAGTACACACACACATTCTGGGACTTAGGGAATGGGATTTCCGAGTGATTCAGGAAACCCCTATCAGAGAATTCTGACAACCAATGCTGAGCTGTGCTAAAGGATGAGTTAGAGCTACTGCTGACGTTGTTGCTGCTGTTACTCTAGAATGATGCTGTTTACCGTACCACTGTGTGAGGCAGCCACTTTGATGTTGCATAAACAATTTTATGCATGTGTGGCACGATATGCTCCAGAGTGTTAGCGTGGTACCGTGTGTTAAAGAGTACCTCGGTACCACGGTACCACGCATACTTCGCACAATACAGAAGTTGCATCATAGTATTATGTACACAGAGTATACATTGCAGTACATACATTTAATACATAACAGACTGGTATCTTCAGTATTAATTGCGCTGTATTTCATCTGTCCCATCCTGCAGATCACGCTACATCCTTTCTGAGGATCATACTGCTAACCGTTTATATTTGCACGAAGATTTGCACTTGTACTGTTTGATTGTTACTGTTTGTCTGTTGCTAAGAAACAGTGATTGCTACTAAGAAAATAGGTGATATTTGCACGCGTATCAGTTAGGTCCTGTAGAAGTTCAACATGGCAGGGAAAGCGAAAAATGCCAAGATTGACTTCAGTCTCAGCAATATCCTAGCTGAGGCTGAGGAACTCTCCTCAGCTTGTGCACAGTTTCACAAGGCCGCTAACCTGCTCACAGCAGCCTCACAAGCCCTGAAGAAGTTGCCGCCCTCCTCGCAACTGGACATCCTCGGCCGTATGGACAGTGTACACGTCTCTTTGTATCTTGCGAGCGTTCTCACTCTAGATGGCGTGGACACTCTGCGAATGGCCAGTGACCTTGTCCCTGCAGAGTTCGTCGGCGAGCGCTATGCAATTATTAGCCGTATCGTCTTGGAGCATTGCAATCTGCCCGAGATAAGTGAAGGGGACTGCCTAGTGGCCTATCAGGCAATGAACCAGAAGCTTGGACGCTACATGACCACGGTGCGAGGCTGTGCCGATGCTAACTACCAGTCAACATTCAAACGGTTGGAAATGGCAATATACCATGTAACTAACAGTGTACCTTGACCCTTTAGTATACATTGCGTCATTTAACGTCACTCAGATACACCTGAATCTTGTAGCTATTTTAGTTTGGACTGTATGATCAAGCTCGCACACTTGCTTGTTGCCCCAATACAGAGTACTGGATTGTCACATAAACACTTCCTTTCCCCACCAACAAGTGCTTGCCATGAGCCTGAATGTACAAAGTTTGGGTTGCAAGACCAGCTCTCCATTCACCACAAGCCAGTGCCTGTGGTTCACTATAGCCTAGGAGGCATTCAGAACTGCACCAAGCTTTCTCTTCGCTGTGGCGCATACAAGACTGCTTACAATTACGACAAGTTTGGTAACAAGTTGGGTAGAGGAGAGCGGTACTACGACCAGCCCAGGGATGCAGTGGAAGGCTCAGATGTGGCATACATGGACCGTCAGCTTCATCAGCTCTTTCTGTCACTGTGGTAAGTAGGTGCATGGTAGACCATGTGAAGTGGCATTATCTAAGTCAGATTGCTACTGCACCCTATCAAAGATCCAGTGGATGCTTCATGCTCATGCATTTCACAACACCATAATGTGTATTGCAACCAGCTTGCATGGGATACCATATAGAAGCCTAACTATACGTATTATGGTATCATTAGAACTGGTTGCCTTTGTAATCAATTTAAATAGCTACACTATCACATAGCTGTTGGCAGCTACCATGGCAACATGGCAACAGTTTTTAACTATCACTTGTCACATCTAAAGTGGGTGTGGTGTAATGAAATACTATATACATAACAGGTTCTATTCCAAGCCGTCCAATTCTAAACCTCGCTTTTCAGGCTAATTGGGTCAAATAATTGTATTGCAGAGCATATTTTATTAGCAATTCAGTGCGATTCAATATATGCATGCATAATTGTCAAGATTTGCAATAATTACTACATTTGGGAGCATTTCCAAAATGCTTGTAACACCTGTAAATAGTCCTTGGTAAAAAATGAATGACATGCTTTGACAGTAGATAGAAGCAATAAGATGAAGTAGATAATTTGTGCATAGGAAAAAGGTACTTAATTCATGAGCTTTGAGTGCGAAGCTGTTCATATGCCCTCTTCAAGTGAGTGATTGTTGCTTTCCTCAAATGCTTTGTCTTCGTCAGCTCAAAGTCATACAAAATTACTGATGTTTTGGGTATACTGTCTCTCCACTCCACCTTTTTCCTCCCCTCATACAGAACCCAAGTTGTCCAGGCTGTGGTGTAGCTTCCTTTCAGCCAGGCAATCTCAATTTTGTCTTCTGCGAGGCTCCTGACTTCCCCGATTGAAGGCTCTGTGGTGGTTTCTTCGCAAAGTACTGCGACAAGATGACCTTCTTTGAGGGAATCTAGACTTCTCACTGTCTTCACCTCCACCTGCCGGCTTTGATAGGGACCAATGTATACCTGTGCACATGAAAGTAGAAATGAACTGTTATTTATTGCTGATATGTATATGTCCAGGGGTTCAAGATTGCAGCCCTTGTTGAAACAATGGCATCAGGCTAACTAGGGTTGCAAGATTGCATCCTTCGTCCTCCTTGTGTGGATAGCTATATCGAATGTTATATACATAGCTAAATATTGTAACCACGGCTGCAATCTTGTTACCTCCGTATGGTGACGTCATTAAACGCGCAATAATGGCCAGCGCGCTTGTGTTCTGTTGTTCCAGCTGCTTGTAGATCAACTACTAAAGAATGGCGTGGTCCCGTCCACATACACAGGCTGGCTGTGCATGGTGATATGGGCAGGATCTGCTATCAAGTGCATCTGTGTAGTGTCTGTGTCTAAGTCTGGTGGCAAAAGTGCACAAGTCACTAATGCATATGATCAGTGCATATGGTATGTAATTCAGTACCTCAGCTGTTTAATGTCGTAATTTTCTTACTGATTCATACAGGTATGCTACTAAGACAGAACTCACACGGTGTGCCAGCTATTGTGCCATCCGTCACAGTCTTCTGTGTACTGGTCTGCTCAATGTCATACTCGTGTGATATGTTGGGGCTGTGACTGTCGTCCTGGCTCAATTCAAATTCATCTTCAACCTCCACATTGCAATTGTCTCCCAATGTGTTTGTGTCCCATTGATACTCATGTAATTCTTCTTCACCAGATGTGTCAGATTCATCTGTGTTTGTTTAACATCAGTGCTACATAACCCATGCACATTGTGTAAGCAGCTGTACGTGTATAATTGTATGTATCAAGGTCTGTGGTTATGGGGGCACTGTATATTATTTTGTTGTACATACTTTAACTGATACATAATGTCTGCATAGCAAAAAAGCAAGCAAGATAAGAGTAATCTGTTCCCTGTCAGCAAATTTTAATGTTCCGTATTTATGTCAGGTTTCTTTGTAGTGAAGTAATGGTATTGTTCCCTTTCTATTTTTACAGCCACATGCACCAGCACTTGCAAGGCAGTATATAGGAGCAGGACATATGCAGAGACTACTAATTGTGTCTTATTGTGTAATTTAACAAATTTACCAGTATGTTCATTGTAGCTGTAATTTGTAACTCTTGTGTTGCACGCGGGCATGCCCGGAAGTATGCATGATTACAGTTAGGTCTTACCCTCTTCGCTTTCATCATACTCGTACTTCGGACGCTTGCTGGCTGACTCATGGGACCGGTCACAGCTACTCATAGCCACAGAAAGTTCAGTGAAATAGCCTGAATATCTTTCATGAAGTACTCAAAAGCTAAATGCAGCCGAGCATACGGCGCGCAAATTACTTACTTATACGCGCCGTAAAATGCATGCAATTGCAACGTAGGGAATTCGCGCGCGTGGTAAGAACAGTTGCTATACGTAGCTCTAGCTCCTGCAGGGACACGAAGCAGCAAGATGCCAGCTCCCAAGCCTTGGTTTTTCGAAATTCACGAGGACAACTCCATTCGAGTTATGTATTCAAATGGCGATAAGCAGCCCCAGGAAGCCAAAAGTGGAGGGGGGAAATCTTGCGGCCCTATTACACGGATTAGTTCCGGAGCGGAACTAGCCAAAACAGGAACGCCTGAGAGTGTAAAACTCTGCCTCTTATCTGTGAGTACTATTAATATGCAGCATGCAGCCGAGTATTAGTTATGCAAACTCTAGGGCATATTTACCATGTTTAAACAAAGATAGACAGTAATATACATACATAAATAAAATTTAGTCAACAAGAGAGAGAGTTCAAAACTGAGTATTATACAACTGTATCAATACGTCATGGTAAGGGGCTGAAACTAAAACCCTGTGTGCACTTCCAAACAATGTAGGTGAAGTACAAGGATACTGACACCCTCTCCATCCTGGACATACACAACCTCTACTGTAAAGGAAGCACCTTCAGCCTCTCCTTCAAGAACATCTCCACTGCTGAGGACTTCCTTGAAATATGGGAATTGAAAACTGGCTTTCATACAGGTGAATGAAATATCCACACAATTTAGTACATCTATGTAGCATGACAGCATGGCAGCAAGCATAACAGACAGCATGTAAATACAATTACGCACAAAAGTTGACAGTGACTGTGCCACCCCATAGTCAACACTCCCACTTTGTACTTCTTGACTGTCTTTGGCTAACCCAATCACTTTGCAGCCTTATACAAACGTTTTTAAAACTGTTGTAGCAAACACCTTTGAAATTCATCAACTTGTGCACTTTTGCCACCAGACTTAGACACAGACACTACACAGATGCACTTGATAGCAGATCCTGCCCATATCACCATGCACAGCCAGCCTGTGTATGTGGACGGGACCACATGGCTCCCTTGGTGTCCACCACACATGCTGACTGAACTTGGTATAAGAATGGGACAAATGTGACACAGTAATCGACTGCACACACACACACACACACACACACACCACTGACACCTATTTAAAGCAAGCAGTCACTGGTAGCGTTCACTGCGTGTAAGACGATTACTCCTTTCACATTTCTTCACTGAGAAGAGCATTTTCGGCAGGTACTACAGTAAAGTCAGCTACTTCATTTTGCAAATTGATGGCAAAGGAGTTGAAATGCATATCGTTACTGTTTGAACTGTAACAAGTGGCCTCTTGGGTGCTTAGCTCATTTATTGCACTTGGGCGCTCCATGCCTGAGTGTGATAAATTAGCCTTCGAGGCCATGTGATAACTAATACATATGCTTAAATTTTATTAGGTAGGACATAGCAGATAGCATGCATTTTTCACTAACTTGCATTCTGCATTACCTTTGTTACAGGACTTCTTTACTGTACGTTGAAGGAAGTACGTAATAGGTTCATCCAGGAGAATTCAGACTGTGAAGATGTATCCACACCATTGGATTCCATGCCCTCCTCGCCCACACCTGTGATGTCTCCTGTAGTGAGGAAGAGAACGCCATCTGACAGTGGCACTACAGCTGGTGGTCCATCACAGAAGAAGTCCGTTCCAAACCAGCTCCTCCATCCTCTAGATGAGGCAATTGAGAAGAAGAAGCTAGGTAAGTCCCCTACTTATTCTTTTAGGAACATGATCTGTAGAGAACAAGGAAGACCATAAAACAAGTAGGCAATTGAGTGGCTAAATGACACACATGTAATGCATTCAATTTCAGATGGGCCAATTACGATCAACACAGCAACATGCAGTGCACCTGCAAGTGCAAGTCGTCAAATTAGGCAGGTGGACAGCAAGTTTGTAAAGGCCCTGAAGGAGCACATGCTACAGGATGCTGCCGCACCTGGAGTTGCGCCAATTGCAGTCTTGTGCACAGACGTGCAAGACAAACACCAGTTCAAGCTGCACCTCAAAAACCAGTACAGCTACGAAGTGCTGGGAGGGCTTCACTCCATCACGGCTAAGAAGGAGCTAATGGAGGAGATGCCAGGTGCATAAACCAAGAATTAAAATGACACATGAACTCAATAAGGTAACCTGTCAGTCCAAATGTTTACAACTCCCTCTATGCATTGTTCACATGCAGATCAAGTACACTACACGGAGGCACTGGCAGTAGTGTACTGTGGATTAACTAATGAGGAATGCCTTCGACTTGCCACCCGCCACAACAGTAACAGCCACTTCAACCATGAGGTGACATTCTGGGACTATGTAAGTTGACTGACACAAGCATTCACACAGACTCTGAGAATGCAATTAATAACTAATTACGTGCACAGGTGGATGCTTGCAGGACACTGCTGTACTCAAACAGCGGCACCGAGCCTACCAGACCTACACCTGCACCAACAGCAGAGTGGAAGAAGGCATGCAAATTGTGCATCCTTCCACAGGTAATGTCTAATAATATACAGTACAAAACTCAGTTTTGTATGCAGCTGACGAAGGCCTTATTGGCCAAAATGTCCTGCAAACAGTTGACTGATTGATCTGCTACACAATCGTACCTAATGTACATTCATGCTATAGAAAAACCAAACACAACACATGAACATGGTGTCACTGTCAGCATATTAGAAGTATACAATTAGCCACCACGAACACTTTGATTTATCCAATTTTGCCAGGCATTCAGTGGCACAAAGGTGGAACACATCTTGAAACAGGCATCACTGCACGAGGAGGTGTATCGGCTGGCCAAAGCCGTGGCCCTTAAGTTTGTAAACGGGGAAACCAAGGGCCAGAAACCTCCCAGTAAGCAGCAAGAGACATGCATTCATTATATGTGTGCACATAGCAGAATCATGCCTATTCTGTACTCATGTCACTGTAGGCAGTGCCAACCTCATCCACAAGCCCATACTATTCAAGAGCCATTACTTCGAGTCGCTGGGAGCCTTGACAGTTGAAGAGCAGATAGCCTGTCTGCTACAGGTTCTCCAGGGAAATGTATCAGTCATTGATATGATGAAACAAGTGAAAGAAATGAGGACAATGAACAATCTCAAACAAATGTTTGTCAGGTATGGAAGAAGTTGCATGCATGTGCATAACATGGTCATACATTCGTACAGTAATCAGACATCATGCTCGTGACGCCCATTTAAGAATGACCCCAATAATGGCTACTGTAATAAAAGGCCAAAAATGGTCACCACATTCCCTACATGGAATACTTTGCCTTATACATTGCAATATAAATGCAGTACAATCTACTTGCATCATATTATATCAGCATTACTGTAAAAGCTGCTTAACACTTTAATACACCTCATATCTGTGGATTGCACTCTTGATGCTCGGGTCCCTTGCATTTGAACCCAAGAGATATAGCCAAGGGCAATTAAGGCCTAGAGATTTAGGAGTGCAAAGTGAAATCCACAGAACTGAGGTGCATCAAAGTGTTGAGCAGCTATTAATACTTGTTTATATATCGTAGTACCACGGTCATGCCAAGTAGTCAATGGTTGATTTATACCTGCTGTAGGGCTACAAATTCTGGAACCTGGGCAGACGCCCAAAGAAAGCACCCAAACTTTGCACTGGAGAGCAAACTGCAAGCTTTCAGTAGGCTCAAGGACTGCCAAAGTAAATCCACAATACCCCTTCCACTCAGGGAGTATTGCCAGGCAGCAATCAGGCATGCCGAGGCACAAACAGGACAGTCATCTAACACCATCACAAAGGATGGCTCACACTGTTTATTCGTCAAGAGCCAGTATGACACCATCACAAAAGGGGCCATTAAGCAACAACTACCAACTTTTGAAGGAGCAGGGCTAGTGGTTTTTGATGGCAGCAGCACAGTGAGTTACTGCATGACATTGTCACTGAACAGAAGTGCATAAATACTTGCAACTGAATAAAATAAAAATCCATAATCTTGCAATTTCAGGAAATGACAGATGAAGAAGTGCAGACAATGGTTCTCGCATCCAAAGAGATCAATTCGTTGATGCCTGATCGGTTCACATTTGTGATGCACTGCAAACAGGAACATCTAGAGAGAGCCATGACCAAATTGAAAAAACACTTTCAATTTGTTGACCTCATTTATGGCTGCAATGGAGGAATTCAAGTGCAAGATGGAGCTCCTTCAGGTAAGTAAATATTGGTCAAAAGTCCATGTGCCATGCAGTCATGTGGACACAAATAATTACAATTGAGCGCTGCTGATCATTACTGCAGTACAACAGGTAATTTGTGAGTCGTGTATACTGCTAGACCCTGAGTGCAAACTGTACAAGCATTAAAAATAATTAAGAATGCCTTTGCATCTTCTACCACATTACAGATGATAGGAACCCTAAAGTGCAGGAGTGTGTGTCCTTGCTGATTGTCGCAAGGAGCGTCATTACTTCTGGCCATTTCAAGAGAAACTTTATCACCTGCACCAGCGACGCAGAAATTTGGCAGATAATAATTGACAAATGTTCTGAAGTGGGCGAAACTGTGCTCGTGCTTCAGGATACAGCTGATCCAGGTGAGCTAGATTGCCGTAAATTGAGCACCAATTTTGAGCACCATCAGTATAATCGTAGACAATGCATACTAACTATGTTTGTACCTCACTAATGTATGTAATCGCAAGCCAGACTACACCTAAAGGGGCGGCATTCAAAAAGTGCATGATCGTAACCCTAATCCTGCAGAATAGATGCGAACGAGCCTTTATTGTGATCGTATCATTATAGCGAGATACCACATGACCAATTATAAACTGGTTTCGAAAGCATTTTAGAATTAAATGAAGTCAATCACACTCTCACGGCCATACAGCGATTCAAGGCCAATGATATCATTGTCCTGTGTAAGTAGCACACAGCATGCAACATACTACAGGTTAGCAAACCACGTGTGAGCACACTACAGGTGAACACACATATGCATACCTACATAAAGCACACATTACTGTACCACACGCATAGTACACACAATGTCCTAAGCACACCACACAGACAAGAAAGCCACACACCAGCACACAGTGAGGGAGAGAGGGCCCCGGCCAGCTAAAATACACGAAGTTCTTACAGATCAGGTACACACACATGTATGTACAGATACATGAAGAACGCAGAAACTCACAGTCACCACGGTAGCTAGTGTTCTGTGAAGGTATAGGGTGTTTGCTTGAGCACACTACAAGTATGAGCGCTACTAATGGCGTTAGATTTCTTAAACTCATGTACATTCCATATATTATATAGTAGGACAACTGAGCGTGTTTATAGCTAAGCCTTCAAGACGGTTGGGGAATCAAAGAGTAGCTACTATTAATTTATGGCGCTCACCAAGTTTTACGTTGCTCCTGCCATTTGTCCATGGATCTCTGATTTGTCTTAGGCAGCAGAGCGTGGGTCTTCGAGGCGGGCGGACAGATGATGTGGGAAACAAGTCGCTGACTGCCTCAGACTTGGGTGCTATCCTGTTAGCTACTTCCTCTGAGCCTGCGGACTGGAAATGCCATGAGCGCCTGTGGTAGATCTTCGAAGGCAGAGGGCTTCTACTCTCAGCACTGAGCCATGTGACACGTCTAGCAGCTGTTTTCCGAAGTCTTGAGTCACGTGTCACAGGAAATCCGGTCCGATTCCCCACTTTACGATTTCCTACGATATTCGGTATGCGGGGTAAGTCAACTTTCGGGGCTGTAGACGTCAAAACATTGGAGCAAAATCAGTTTGCGCATCGTTCCTACTAATAGGCAGTTCTCGGCAGTCGGGCTACCGTGCGTCGTTGTTACGCAAGTTACGCTGCGAATCGGACGAACCCGAGCTGTTCTATAAACGCCTATCCCGCGCTTATCAAACATCCTGGGGTGCAAGGTTGTATCCGCGGATTTGTATAGCTAATTTCAGATTATCAATGATTATGTTATAACAGTCATCATGCAGTTATAATTGATATCAGTCATAGCACAAGCATACAGAAACCAGGGTTGCAAGCTTGAACCCCCCGACTAGGCCTGCTGTCACAAAGGTATCCTGGTTGAATTCCATGCCTCCATATAATTGTATTCCTGTATTTCCTTTGCAGGTACCATTGCTAGACTTTCTATGTCCTGTGGAAGGAACAATGTAACATTGTATAGAGATGAAGAGCATCTTGCAGAAATGCAGATGCAAGTTCTAGCAGATCAAGTAATCGATGCGTAACAGATGCAAATAGCTACAGACACAAATATTCACTGTTATTACTCATTATATTATCATTTATGATTCCTTTACCAACAATGTTCAGTATATAGCAACATTTTGTCACTATACTTTGGACTGTACTCACATATCACTCTATTTCATCTTGTTGTAAAATACTAAAGTTCAATTATAGAGCTTATGACAGCAAAAACATACTTATAAGTAAATTTATAACAAAATAAGGTCAATAATCAGTCAATTGTAGCTATTTTAGAATTGGACAATTTGGAAAATAACCTGTTACAGCTAGGAATTGATTAATGGTTGTCACAACCTTCCTGTGCAACCATTATATATAGTTGTCTATTGCTAATTATGCCCTTATAGTAACCATTGTTGGACCTCTTTCCAAGGCTTGGCAGAAGCATTCAATGATGTGTTCTTGTCTGAAGCAAATATGGACCATAGTGCAAGTAAGTTAAGTATTATGTATGCAGCTGACTGATATTGATCATGTTCACATATTGTATATGTATCAATATAAAATTATGTTTTTGCATTTTTATTTTCTATAGGAAGTTTGTCAAGGAAGGTGATATCAGATGCATTTTTCAATGCTGAGGCGGAGAAGGACATCAGAGAGAATGCACTGATTGATTCATGGCGATTCACTGCAAACAGTGACCGTGAGCTGTACATGAGGAGTTGCGAGGAGAGAAGAGTTACTGAACTGTATTTACATGGGCAATGCTCAGAATCTGGGTTGGAAAGAGGTGCGTATGGGAAGCACACAGTGTATATATGCATGTATAGGGACATATAACCTCGTAGTGCATGCATGCAATTGTTGAACTCCTTGAAGTTGCATTCATATTTGAATATTGAATGTAGGTTGTGGCGATTTGTGGGTGGTGGATGGAAACTGGAAGCTGGCCTTTGCTCACTGCATGTTTGCAGTGGAATGTACTGTCGACAAACTCAAGGTTTCCTGCCCTAATGTTTGCCCGGAAGAGCCTAAGGGCGTTATGGCTTTCTGCGAGGAGCACTGTCGAGTGGCAGAAGAAAGAGGAATTCCAACCAAGCTGAAAGACTTTCTCAAGTTTTGTGGATTGAGGGGTGAGATTGGGGGATCAGAGGTGGGCCAGGATTAGTACAGGTTGCCTGACTTAAGGCTATAGATGTTGATACAAGTCTTCTTTCAGCTGCAAAGTGATAATTCCAATGAATCTTGCTACATACTGCATAGATGTGAATTAATCCTATGAAGACAATAATAGGTGGATGAATATATATAATATATAAACTGCTTCCTATAGTCTGGGTTTGAATTGTGTATGCAAGCTTTATAGCTTGAACTTTCAGAGTGTTGTCTCTATAATGCTATACAGATAATGTAGCAGCTATAGAAGATCCATCCTCTCATGTGTCAGCCTCAGAAGACAAGATGGTGAATGACAAGTTGAGGGCGGGTGCAGTGGAAGTCAGTGTGCCATCTTCTGCTCATTCCCAAGGTAGGAGCCCCTATATGATTTTATATGCTTACATTATTAAGTCAAGTATGCATGGTTGCATGAGTACCAGTTTTAGTAGACTAAGTACTATAAAAGGATGTGACGCATTTTCCAGAAAACAAGTAACTATATAGAGACACATGACTGTATAAGGAATGATACTCTGTCCTGAACAATGTATGGACTCCATAGAAACTGATGCTGAAAAGGAAGGTGACACAGCATGCATCACTCAGGATTATACACATGCCAAAAAACTATATACTATAATTTCATATAACTATATAAATCTTTCTGTGTACACATTTTCAACAATCCCTATTCTGTTCACTCTCTTTTACAAAGGTACTGCTGGACTTCTCAGAGGTCATCCCAGCATTGCTGATGGTGATGAGGATGAGGCACTAATGACAGTATGCAACAAGGACACTGGGGACAAATGCCGCCTTCGCATGTGGAGCATGTAGTGACTGTATGGTTGCTGTGTTGTGTTACCTGTAGTGCTGTGTGGTTTCCTGGGGTCTTGTATTATTATTTGGTTTTGCCTGTTTCTGCATGGATGTAGTTTTGATTGGTTATGTATCATGTGACTGGCATGGAGCACGTGTGCCTTGTTCTGGTGTAATTGGTGTGGAACCACATGCTAGTGACCATTAGCGTCCGCAGTTGTTTGTGCTTGGATAGTGCCCGACCTCGATATTGGCGACGAAGGTAAAGCAGGAACGGACAATGGCCACTCACGGAAGCATTGGTGAGTTCCAGGGCCACCCAGAGGGGTGGACGGAGTACATCGAGAGGCTGGAGTGTTATTTCACCGCCAATGACGTCGCCACCGACGAGAAACGGAGAGCAATTCTCCTCGCTTATTGTGGCGACGTCACAGCACAATATGTAGTCTGGTGGCACCAAGAAAGCCGACGGAGGTTCCATACGATGACTTGGTGAAATTAGCTCAGGCTCACTACAACCCCAGACCATCTCAGATCGTTCAGCGGTTCAAGTTCAACTCGAGGACACAGCAAGCAGGTGAGAGCATTGCTAGCTATGTTGCTGAACTCCGCCGACTCTCTGAACATTGTGGGTTTGGACAGAGTCTAGATGACATGCTTCGAGATCGTCTAGTTTGTGGGCTGGCCCAGGCCAGAATCCAACAGCGTCTCCAGGCTGAGGTGGACTTGACCTTGGACAAGGCTATGAAAATAGCACAGGCCATGGAAGTGGCTGAGCGCGATGCCAAGGAGCTGCTGCAGGTGGAGACTCACCCGGTTGAGCCAGTCCATAAGGTGAATGGAGGGACAGCAAAGCCCCCAGCTGACAGGAAGCCCTGCTTCAGGTGTGGTGGTCAGCATGACCACACACAGTGTCGGTTCCGGGATGTGGAATGTCATGCCTGCGGGAAAAGGGGGCACCTCAAAAGGGTGTGGCGCAGCAGACCTACAGATGGCAGAACCCCAGGTCCTAAGCAGCCCATCCACATAGCTCAACAGGATGTCCTAGACCTTCCAGCGGAGTATACAATGTACCCTGTTACAGGCCCAAATGCCAAGCTTTGGCAGACCCCAATTTCAGTGGAGGATCATAACCTAGTCATGGAAGTGGACACAGGCGCCGCTGTCACGGTGATCAGTGAGGCCACATTCAATCAGGTTGGTGGTGTGAGCTCACTCCCACAATTACATCCTTCCATGGTGAAGCTGAGGACTTACACGGGAGAGGAAATTCCAGTGGTAGGGGAACTTTCTGTGAAGGTACAGTGCCAGGGGCAGGTGGAACAACTACCCCTGGTTGTTGTCGCAGGTGATGGCCCGAGCCTTTTGGGGAGGGACTGGCTGGCCAAGCTAAAGCTAGATTGGAGTACCATCCTTGCAGTACGAGCTGAGAAAGAACTGCAGAGTGTCTTGGATAGGTATGAAATGGTCTTCAGTCCAGGCTGGGCTTGATTCAAGGTGTGGAGGCAAGGCTTCACGTGGACCCTAATGTCCAGCCACGATTCCTCAAGGCACGCTCTGTACCCTACGCACTACGGTCGAAGGTAGAGGAGGAACTCAACAAGCTGGAAAGTGAGGGTGTGATAGTTCCAGTACAACACTCTGAATGGGCAGCTCCAATAGTACCTGTGCTAAAGAGCAATGGGATGGTTAGAATTTGTGGAGATTTCAAGTTAACCGCAAACAAGGCAACCAATACTGAGGTGTATCCCTTGCCACGGATTGAGGACCTGTTTGCCTCCCTGGCCGGGGGCAAGATGTTTTCCAAGTTAGATCTGTCACATGCCTATTTACAGCTACCCCTGGCCAAGGAGTCACAACCAGTCGTGACGGTGAACACGCACAAGGGGCTGTACCGCTACCAACGATTGCCGTTTGGAGTTGCCTCAGCTCCCGCCATCTTTCAACGAACCATGGAGTCGGTGCTACAAGGTCTCACTAACGTATGTGTGTACCTGGATGATATACTCGTTTCAGGCAGGTCAATGCAGGAGCACCTGGTGAACCTTGAGGAGGTCCTCAAAAGACTGGAAGAAGCAGGGCTGAGACTGAAGAAAGAGAAGTGTGTGGTGTACTTGATTTGCATGTGCTTATTGTATTTGTATATGCTTAGCTTGTAATTGATTTATCTGGTGTGCTTGCCTGTAATTGGTTTTTGGTGTGAATCTGTAATTGCTCAGTTGTGTACAAGCTGGCATGTTTCCGTAACTTTCGTCAGTCTAGAGTCTAGAGTGCTTGTGTACTGTTGTACCGCTGATTCATTGATTGAGTTTGAGTGCGGGGAAGTTGTTTTGACGTCTCGACTGGAACCCAAGTTATTACAAAGTGCTCCTTTCTGATGCAGGAGGTGGAGTACTTAGGTCACCGATCAGCAAGGAAGGCCTTCAACCCACTGAGGCCAAGGTACGGGCTGTGGCAGAAGCCCCGGAGCCCCAGCAAGTGGATGAACTGAGATCTTTCCTTGGCTTGGTAAATTATTACGGCAAGTTCTTGCCCAGCCTGGCTTCCACAGCGGCCCCACTGTATCGTCTGCTCCAAAAGAAGGCCCACTGGGTTTGGGGGAAGGACCAGAGTTCTGCTTTCGAGGAGGTGAAGAAATTGCTTCAGTCGGCAGACCTGTTAGTACATTTTGATCCCCGGAAACAGCTGGTGTTGGCTTGTGACGCGTCACCTTATGGGTTAGGGGCAGTTCTATCTCATGTCATGGAAGATGGCACTGAGAAACCCATCGCCTTTGCCTCACGCACCTTAGCTCCACCTGAGAAGAGGTACTCCCAGCTAGATAAGGAAGCCCTAGCCATCATATTTGGGGTTAAGAGATTTCACCAATACCTCTATGGACGCCACTTCATCATCCACTCGGATGATGAATATGCACATGATGTCTTGTCCAATTACACACTTAGGGACTACTCTGGTCACCTCCAGACAGCCTACCCCTAGGCGTACCTCGCCTAGACACGTCCATGTCAGCCAGACTGTACCTCTATCTAGCTCTTCTCCCAGTGGCAGGGGTAGGTATGTACAGATATTGAATACATGAGCATACAATGATATTGAATGCATGCATGAATATGCACATGATGTCTTGTCCAATTACACACTTAGGGACTACTCTGGTCACCTCCAGACAGCCTACCCCTAGGTAGGCGCACCTCGCCTAGACACGTCCATGTCAGCCAGGCTGTACCTCTATCTAGCTCTTCTCCGGGTGGCAGGGGTAAGTACGTACAGATATTGAATACATGAGCATACAATGATATTGAATGCATGCATGAATATGCTATGCACATGATGTCTTGTCCAATTACACACTTAGGGACTACTCTGGTCACCTCCAGACAGCCTACCCCTAGGCGTACCTCACCTAGACACGTCCATGTCAGCCAGACTGTACCTCTATCTAGCTCTTCTCCCAGTGGCAGGGGTAAGTATGTACAGATATTGAATACATGAGCATACATTGATATTGAGTGCATGCATGAATATGCACATTGATTGTAGGCTTTGTTGTAGATTCATTAAAAATGTTCTTGTACTTGTATTGTACTCAGAACACGTGAGAAAGCTTCTATTTAAAGTTACAAGGGTGGATGTTCAGCCTGCACCCAATTAAAGTGAAAAAGCCTCCTGGGCGACCACGAATGCCAACTGCAAAGTTGTTGAGCCAGGTGAAGAAGAATGTATGTGGAGTGTGCCACAAAATGATCAAAAAGCTTAGCAATGCCATGGTCCAGTGTGATATGTGTGGACAGTGGTTTCACTACAAGTGTGTCAACATCAGCCATAAAGAGGCTGAGGAGATGGACTTCACCTGCCCTGACAGTTGCACATTGGTGTGACTAGCTATTCACTTACTGATTGCAACTTTCTTATTTTAATTTGTTTTCATATTATATGCAATTCAATGCGCTGTTATATATGCACACTTATGTTATTATGCACAATCATTGCCTTTGTGCTATAAGATAAATTTTCCTGTGTTGTATGCATAGGTGATAGAATGCATATATTTGTCCACGTATGTGGTGCATGGTATATTTCAATGTCATAGCTGCACATCCTGTCACAAGCAAACCACGCACACACACACACACACACACACACACACACACACACACACACACACACACACACACATGCACACACACACACACACACACACACACACACACACACACACACACACACACACACACACACACCACCACACACATACACACACACACACACACACACACACACACACACACACTGTGGTATAGTGTGGTACTGTGGTACTGTGGTACTGTGGTATAGTGTGGTACTATGGTATAGTGTGGTACTGTGGTATAGTGTGGTACTGTGGTACTGTGGTACTGTGGTACTGTGGCACTGTGGTACTGTGGTACTGTGGTATAGTGTGGTACTGTGGTACTGTGGTATAGTGTGGTACTGTGGTACTGTGGTATAGTGTGGTACTGTGGTACTGTGGTATAGTGTGGTACTGTGGTACTGTGGTACTGTGGTATAGTGTGGTACTGTGGTACTGTGGTACTGTGGTATAGTGTGGTACTGTGGTACTGTAGTACTGCGACACTGTGGTACTGTGGTACTGTGGTACTGTGGCACTGTGGTACTGTGGTATAGTGTGGTACTGTGGTACTGTGGTACTGTGGTATAGTGTGGTACTGTGGTACTGTAGTACTGCGACACTGTGGTACTGTGGTACTGTGGCACTGTGGTACTGTGGCACTGTTGTACTGTGGTATAGTGTGGTACTGTGGTACGTGGTATAGTGTGGTACTGTGGTACTGTGGCACTGTGGCACTGTGGTACTGTGGTACTATGGCACTGTTGTACTGTGGTATATATAGTGTGGTACTGTGGTACTGTGGCACTGTGGCACTGTGGTACTGTGGCACTGTGGTACTGTGGTACTGTGGTATAGTGTGGTACTGTGGTACTGTGTGCATGGTACTGTGGTACTGTGATACTGTGGTACTGTGTGCATGGTACTGTGGTATTATGGTACCTATACATGTCATACAGCTCCCATGCAGCCCGTGGTGTGTAGATCGTATTGGTATTTGTAGTACTAATACAATCTACAGCTTATATGTATTTTACTATACATTTACTTGCCCTGTATAGCTAGTATATCTTCTCTGATCTCCACTGTTCTCCACTGCCTATATACACCTCGGGTGGTACTGTGGTACTCCTTACTAAAGGTACCACACCAAGTCTGCGGAGCAAATCATGCCATATATAATTTTATGTAAGCATACTCTATGTGACTTACAGTTTATTGCAGAAAGGTTGTCCTAATTCTCTATGGTAGATTGTGAATGGTATATAGCAAGTAGTGTGCCGTCTAGTGTGCTTGTCCTGAGTGGCACATGTGACTGAAATGATGCAATAGACATCACATGTTATGAAGCTGCACAATGATGTCACGCCGTTTGCCATGTACCTTTTGCTTGTGATTTACTAGTTGTTATTTGGGCAACCATTTTGAAATTAACTGTAGTAAAGTGAAAATGGAGCCACTTCCATATCCCCGTCTACACTACCATGAACATGGTACTTGAAGTGTTGGGAATATTGCTCCGTTGAGTAAGGAAGATGGATGAGTGAGGTGGAGATTCATCCTGTCTCCCTTCCTTTCTTAGGTGAAATTTGGGAGCAGCAGAATGCACTGCAGGGTACCTCACCAGTGCAGAGCATCCTTCAGGCAAGCTCTACCTGCCAGCAGTTGTCCTCCCTCTACGGCTCACATGTGATTCCCATGATAGGGGATGTGCAAGGGGAGGGCGCTTAGAGCTGGAGATCACCGGTGACTCATCTGCTGCAACAGTGACCTAGCATTTGGTGGGCAGTTCTGCGAGGTTGCAATGAAATTGGGATGGAAATTATTCAGCGTCCGGGAATCTCCTTGTGGTTAAGATGGCTACAACGCCAGCTGCCCAATTTCTCCAGGCTTTGAGGCTCAAGAAACGAGAGGATCCGATACCTCCTGCCCTTCATTCCGATGTAGAAGGTGATACGCAAACGCATGTAACTCATAAAACCCAAAAGGGTGTTGAATAGTGGTCACAGAGTAAGTGCTATTTGGGGCCGGTGTGTGGGCTGTGTGTCAGTAATGGCACAACACCCGCAGCTGTATTTCCTTAAGGGGAGCCTAATTATATTTTGTTTGAGGTTGTACTAGTGGGAAGAGCATCAACCATGCATGCATGTTGTAGTGCCATCCAGAGCGTGGTGAGAGTTATGACCTCTTGGCCACAGCCAGTAATGGAGTCTCACACATCAATATACGTCATAGAAGTTTGGACTAGAAAAGAGTAGTCATGTCATGTCATGCCATTTGAGTGTACTTGCCAGATTAATAGTTTCTATTGTAATGCTTAGCTAGTTACACCACGTGTGTGTGTGTGTGTGTGTGTGTGTGTGTGTGTGTGTGTGTGTGTGTGTGTGTGTGTGTGTGTGTGTGTGTGTGTGTGGTGTATGTGTGTGGGGGATGTCTGTGGGATGTGTGTGTGTGCGTGTGTGGTGTCTATGCATGTATGTACATGTGTGTGTGTGTGTGTGTGTTTTTGTGTGTGTGCATGTGTGTATGGTGTATGTGTGTGTGGGGATGTCTGTGGGATGTGTGTGTGTGCGTGTGTGGTGTCTATGCATGTATGTACGTGTGTGTGTGTGTGTGTGTGTGTGTGTGTGTGTGTGTGTGTGTGTGTGTGTGTGTGTGTGTTTTGTGTGTGTGCATGTGTGTATGGTGTATGTGTGTGGGGGATGTCTGTGGGATGTGTGTGTGTGTGTGCGTGTGTGGTGTCTATGCATGTATGTACGTGTGTGTGTGTGTGTGTGTGTGTGTGTGTGTGTGTGTGTGTGTGTGTGTGTGTGTGTGTGTGTGTGTGTGTGTGTGTGTGTGTGTGTGTTCACAATCTCCAAATCTACTTTAAGGAGTGGTCCATTGTATGTCAGTGTGACAGCATCACTTCTCTGCAATGATAGCTACTACAATGACTTCTATCCCTACTGCTCAACGAGATGCTTACTTTGGCAGTTCAAAGGACAGTCTGACCTTCTCAGGATTGATACTCAACACGGTATGTATGATACTGTGATGGACCTATCACTGTATACATGTATGCATCAATGCTCTAGGATTAACTTTAGTTTCCAGCCAGATTAGTTTCACTTACAACTATATATAGTACTGAGTTGTGGTAGCATAACTCAAATGCTCAATTTCTATAGCAGAGTGTCAAGTGTATATAGAATGTGTACATTACGATACTGTTATCATAGCATAATGCTATGTATGCTGTTGTACTGTATTCGAGAAGTATCTTGCCTCTAACATAGTTGGAATTCTTTTCTGCCCCCTTAACGTCACATAAAGGTTCCATTGCTGCTTTTGAAGTTGACCTACAGTTGTGGCCTAAAGAGGAGTGCTATGAGTTTGATGTAAGTTGTTGAAGCCTAACTTGTAAGCTTGGTGTGTGTGTGTGTGTGTGTGTGTGTGTGTGTGTGTGTGTGTGTGTGTGTGTGTGTGTGTGTGTGTGTGTAATCTGGCTAAGCATCACAATAGAAACTATCAATCTGGCAAGTACACATTCAAATGGCATGACGCCACATGACTACTCTTGCGCGTTCCTTTGAACCACTTGCACTGTTGCATAACACTGAAGTGGAGGCTAGGCCCTGTTCACACGAGACTGTGTGTGTGTGTGTGTGTCCTTTGACTAGAACTCATGTCGGCCATCGAGGTTACGCGTGGCGACCAGTCGAGCGGGTACCATATCTATAGCCTGACGGCTTTTTGGTGCCCGTTAGTCACTGAATCCAGGGTCCGCAACCACCATCGTTTCGTGAGGAGTAGTCCAGATTCTGGTGGTGGTTTCTCTGACTCGCCTTTGGACTCGCAATCCATGGGGAGTACCATCTTCTATGCGCTAGATAGTGGCGGGGGGTTGTGTCACCCAGGACGTTCCCCCTGCTGCTGGCTCAGGCTTGCCCAGGGCCCTGCCATCACAGCACTTGGTGCTGTGGGCAGAGTTCAAGGTTTCAAGGTTCAAGGTGTGTGTGTGTGTGTGTGTGTGTGTGTGTATGGTGTGTGTGGGGATGTCTGTGGGATGTACGTGTGTGTGGGGGGATGTCTGTGGGATGTACGTGTGTGTGTGTGTGTGTGTACGTGTGTGTGTGTGTGTTTGTGTGGTGTGTAGGGAGGAATGTACATAGTACATATCTGTGACATGAAGTGTATTGATGACGTTCAGGGTACTGACGGTGGCTGAAGGGTGTGGTGTGTGTGTGTGTGTGTGTGTGTGTGTGTGTGTGTGTGTGTGTGTGTGTGTGTGTGTGTGTGTGTGTACTCGCAGTGTGTGTGGTTTGTGTGAAAAACTCACATCATGTGCAATGTGTGTTTGTGACAATGTGATGTATGTACGTATGAGAAGGTTCAGTTTGCTTGTATGAAACACTGCCTTCAGTTGCTCCATCTTCCACTTCATACTGCTCTGTCATTGACTCCTCCCTTTCTACTGCTACCAGGTGCTCTAAAGACCTATAGGTACTGTCGCCAGATCGAAGGCACCTCAGCTCCAAACTGAACTCACACAGGTGAACGCAGAGATCGCAAAACGCAATAAGGAGCTGGAGAGTTTGAGGGAAGAAGTCAGGGACACTTGTAACAAGGAAGAGCGTCTGCGGAGGAAGAGGGACAGACTGGGTGCCAAGTATGAGGACACGAGGAAGAGAGCAAAGTTCTGCAAGGAAGCTCTTGCCATAACACCACTGGTGTATGATCAGAAGAAACCAACAAATTTGGAAGAGGAGGATGATGATGCAATACAGGAAGAGCTATCTGATGGTGATGAGGAGCTCCCTCCATCACCTCCCGCTGACCACACCCCTCTTCTGACCACGCCCACAGCCCACAAGAAAGAATTGTAGCTGAGGAAGAGGAGGACAGCAACGTTGCTCCACCCCTAGAGGACATCCCTATCGGCCCTTCGATTGCAAGTAGTGAAGTTCCAACCTCAAGTCTGTCCAGAGGAGGTGTCAGCTTGACACCTCAACAGTCTCCTTTGAAGAAGGAAGGGCCCAGATTGTTGCTCTCACCACGGCGCTCGGTCAGCATTGACACTGGGAACATAATCAAGTCACCTGTACACAATGTCCCACAGCCACAAAAGGATCCCACCTCTCCCATCCGTACCCACAAATCACCCAAACAGAAGGTGGTGTCATCATTTCCAAAGGAGACAGCAAAACGCACTCCTGCTGAGCAGCCCGATGTGGATGAGATGGAAGATGATTTGGAGGACCTAAACGACCTTGATGATCTTGAGGACGGCTACATGGGAGTGCCGTTACGGGATGACGAGGACTCTGACGATAGTGATGCCAGTGGTCACCTTGTCACTGAGACAATGGCACTGCAGGGGCAGAAGGCGAGGAATAGTGGGGAGGAGTTTGACCACGACTACATGCCGAGTGGCATGGATGATATGTAGCCATGGCAACATGCTGTATTTTTGATGACAATGACTTACTGCATGTGTTTCACTCACGTGTGCACTAAGTTCATGTTTTGCATGCATGTTACTGATCGATGGTTGTTACGCTAACAAAACTTTAATGTATGCATAATACTGCATTTCTGTTGTAGTATTAATCCATCTGAACTTCATTTTTTGGGTTATTGGACAATATACCCAATTTTGTCATGGAATGGAGCTAGGGCATTCCACACATACAATACTACTATAATTATAGATTATAGCAGCTATATTTGCATGGCGCAACAGTATTATATATAACCATTGAACCATGCATATTCATGCATCATATTTTATATACTATTGTACATATGGGCAATGGCACAAAAATATTAATATGCATGCATGCGCATTAATTCGCACCCAGTACTATAGTTCAGCCGTAGCCATGCCCAATACTTAATGTTCCATTAATGTACTCATAGCATGCCATATAATAATTATAATTATGCACCAATTTACAAAGAGCTACATTATACATTTTGCTTGCAAAGGTGTAGCAAATGTTCAAAAGCCTATACTAGCTAGACACGTTAACCTAAGTTAACCATGTAATTAGCTGCATTACAATCTCTATGATTGTGAAGGTTAATTGTGGATTAAGGTCTATTGTGGAAGATCACTTAATCTTTGCGAATGATGCCTCTCTCCAGTAGAATGGCCTTGAGATGTTTTCTAGCACGCTCCTCAGCACCATCTTTGGATTGGTAATTCTGAACCTCAGCCTTTATCCCTGTAGCCACATCAACAGCCTCAGCAGAGTACACCCACTCCCACCTGTAGAAGTTTCCACCTGATACATCTGTCTCTACAACCCTTTCCTCAAATGTAGGCTTCTTTAGGTACTCCTCCAATTCCCTTCTAGTCTTCTCTGCTGCCTCACGTTCCACTCTTGCTTGTTCCTCAGCCACTCTTTGTGCCTCCCTTGCTCTGTCTTCTGCTTCCTGAGCCTTGCGCTTTTCTTCCTGCTCTTTCAACAACTGCTGATATAGCTGGTCCCTTTGACTGTGAACTACTGAAAGTTCTTCTTCTTTCGTTTTAGCCATCTCTTGGAACAGCTCAGTGTCAACTCCCCCTGCAAGCTTGATACGAATGAGCCTGTGCAACATGGCCGTGACATTCTGAAAGGCAACCTGCAGTGCACCAACCTGGGCCTCTGGGCTGTCCATATCTTCAAACTCATTGCGCAACTCAAGTTTGGCAGTCTCAATGTATTCTTTTAACAAGGAATGTAAAGTGTCATTTTATGGACCATGAGCAGCCACAATGGCAGAGGAGTGCCCTTTAAGCTCCTTAACCTTTCTTGCATGATATTCTCTGTCATCTTTCCAATCCTCTAGCTCTAGAATCACGTATCGCTTGCTAACTTTCTCAATGAGAGTCTTCCACATTTCAGGGCAGCTGGGACTGTTTAACATTGCCTCGAATTTCTCATATTGCTTATCCTCACTTTCCTTGTCAAACTCCTTTCCGTGGGTGAACACTAGAATAGTGTGGTCCCAATAGTTGCCTAGAATATCAAGCAGGTCCAACAGCTTTGTGGTGCTAAACAATTCTCTGCTGTCAGCTCGAACAACCACAAAGAAAGCATGAACACCATGCCTTGCCATCAGCATGGTCTTGCTGAGCTCCACAACCAAATGGGCTGCATCATTGGCCAGGTTCTCCGCTTCAGTGTTCTGTGTTCCCATGCGATGAGTGTCGCCAAAGCCTGGAGTATCCACGATGCACATGCGATGTCCATCCAGCACAGAGCAGCCCACCTGAGCTTTATCAGTCACAGAAACAAGGGCACCTTCGACCTCAAACACATACTTTCCAAGGAGAAAGTTCCCTAATGTGCTCTTCCCTACTCCAGTCACTCCAATCTCTATCCACACAAAATCATCTTCACTAATGGTCTGAAGGGAATGCAACTCTTCTCTTGAAAGCTTTGTGTCTGGTTTCTCCACCTGTATATCTGTACACATGAATTCAGAAGCAGAATTAACAGAGTGCTAATAAAGGTGATTGGCTCATATCCATGTTACAAGATGGAAGCAAGAATTGATAACATCAAACTGCCAGTCCATAAATAGCTAGGTGAACAAGCAAGACGTACAAACCTTCAGTGCTAGTCAACGTTAGCTGTGGGTCATTGGCAGTGGTAGCCGTAGAACTTGTACTCAGTGGTGCATCTATGTACACAAGCAATATAATAGCCACAAATATACAAAGAGGAAGCAAAGGCCTGTTACCTGTTATATACTCCTCATTATGTCCACAACACATGCAAAACATACCTTCAGTGTCCAATCCACTGTTAGGCAACGTTGGCTGTGGGTGGTTGGTAGTGACAACCACAGAACTTGTACTCAGTGACTCATCTGTACACAGACAATATGCAATGGCTATAATATGGGGTTGGTCTCGCATGCTACACCCCCTGTGGGAGGGTCTGGTAGTATTGTGTAAGCTGACCTGTACCACAGGAATATATTCATTGCAGTTGTGGTTAATTCTTGCACAACGTTTAGGTAGGATGGCAGTGCGGCGAGTGATGCATGGAGTGTCTGAATTCACTTTGTTTTGTTTGTATAGCTTGCTCTGCTTTTACAGTGTACCCTAGTGAAATCGCAGTACATCCAATTAACAACCTCCTTCAAGCGGGCCAACACCATGTCTCTAAATTTAGGCTGACGTCATATAGCAATCAGCAAATCTGATTGGCCAGGACAGGATCTTGTCTTATAGACACAACTTGAAGTTGATGTACGCAATAATACCAGACCCTTCCGGAGGGGGGTCTGGCATGCAAGACTATGTAGGGGGTGTTCACAATGTGTGCCAACATTAATCCGATTTGAAGTGGTCCAAAACCAGTAAGGGTTAACAGTCACACTTGTTAACTTCGTTTGTTTACTTAAATCAGTTTGGCCCATGCAACCAATACAGCACAACCAGCCCAGTTCAGTTGTAATGGTTCAGCTCTTGCATAATGACACCATTGGCGGTCACTTGTAAATAAATTCCTTTGCTAACAATTTCGGACATCAGTAGCGGACTCTGAAGCTGAGTTTGGAAAGTGATTCAGGTAAGCTGGTTTCACAGTGAAAGATCCTGATGCAAAGAATTAGTAATTTCAGCTCTAAAGCTTCTCTCATACTCTTGAGCAAAGACTTCTTTCTTAGTTCTTACCCATTACATCACCTCACCACAACAATTTGGTGAACACACAAGACAAACCTTCAGTGTCCACTCCACTGTCAGGCGACTTTGGCTGTGGGGGATCGGTAGTGATAGCCAGAGAACTTGTAATCAATGATTCATCTATTAATTCAACACAAACAAAATATGAAATAATTATACATGTATAGCCATGTAAGAAATAATTATATACAGTGGAACCCCACTAAACGACCACCTCTATAAAATGACCACCTTAGAAATAAGACCGCTTTGGTTTAGTCCCAAATTCATGTACACGTGTATTTTTGATTGCAGAATCAAGACCACCTCGAAAATAAGACCACTTTGCATGGTCCGGATAGTGGTCTTATTTCTGAGGTTTCACTGTATATGTATATAGCGGAAAATATTGACAGGGTTTTAAATTTGGTAGTTCTAGCAAATTTCAGAAACCACCAAATTTAATTCCTCACCACTACTTCCACTCATGTATCGAAGTATGATGCGTACACTGTTAAAACTAGGGAGTGCTGATTGCACCCAAAATTGGTGTGAACTGGTGCTACTATGAGCACACCCTTTTGCAGTGTGATGTTCACTCCAACCATGCAGTACACAACATACTACTATGGGTAAAGCTTCATGGTACATTTCACTACAGATATTGTACACTACTTCGAGGATTCGTGTACAGTGAAACCCCACTAAACGACCACCTCTATAAAATGACCACCTTAGAAATAAGACCGCTTTGGTTTAGTCCCAAATTCATGTACACATGTAATTTGATTGCAGAATTAAGACCACCTCGAAAATAAGACAACTTTGGATGGTCCAGATAGTGGTCATATTTCTGACGTTTCACTGTATATGTAGCGCACAGCATACCACATGCACCTGGCAGGATAGTTTGTGGGTGACAGCATTCCTGCAAACATTGGGCATCTGGTGCCCCAGTGAACTTTACCAGGGAATACAGCATCCCCTGCAAACATTGGGCATCTGGTGCCCCAGTAAATTGAACTTCACTGGGGAATACGGCATCCCCTGCAGCGCACAGTCCCTAACGGTACAATTAAACTGCACAAATAGCATACTTAGTTTGAGGAGGTCCTCCCACTGTTCACAACATACCATCAGGCTAAGCTGTATCCTGGGTAGCCATTTATGTACTTAGACAGCTTGCATAGAACTTCCCCTTGTATAGGATTCCAAATAAACTCTTGTCATTTTTAACTTGGTTATGAAATACTTCGAAGTCTCTTGATACAGGTGTCACTGTGAACATCACACTAAAGTATCAGTGTGACTGATCACACCACATTTTTAACAGTGTAGGTGGCTCAGTTGTGAGGCAGTCAATGTGTATGTAATTTTTGCATTTGATATGGACTTCAGTGTCTACACAGTAAAGTAGCCGTGCTTTAGTGCGGTCCTTTCTCAAGATGGAGACAGAGCAGGTGAGCGAACATGTGCATTGAGAGGGTGAGCTCTTGTGCTGGATAAGGATACTAATTAAAGCCTGACAGAAGGACAGTGCAACTCATGGTACCTACATCAGCTATACCATCTGAAGAGAGAGAGATATAAGATATGAAGGTACGCTGATGAAATGACATTAAACCACACCCAATGGTGCTCCATCGTCGCCATTTTCTGTGATGTTATTGGTGATTAGGATGTCGAATCTGCCAAACCCTGCCAAAAGCCTTTCATAGCAAATCGGCCAAATTATAATCCTGCCAATGTCATTTCCCACTATACAGTAGGCAGCATAGTGTGACTCACATCACTTACATCAGCTACATGCACACCAATGAGAGAGCAACGCCTGCAGAGAGAACTATAGGTACACTACTACAATGATATGAAACCAGACCCAACGGTGCTCCATCATTGCCATATACTGTGACGTCATCAATATTTAGGATGCAGAATCCGCTAAATTTAAACCTGCCAAAAGCCTAGACTTCTTAGCAAATCAGCCGAATTACATGCCTGCCAATATTTCCCACTATCAGTTATAGCTGTAAAGATTCTCCTACAATTTAATGCGATGAATTTGAGAATGGCACTTTGTGCTATGTATAATGTGTCACTATGGGCAAAAAGCATAGCTACAACTAGCCAATGGTGACACCAATACTGGTGTAATAGGCTGGTAAATCCAGTGATCCTTCTTTCATACATGCCCTTACCAACAGTATGTATCTACCCATTGATCCCACATATAGTCTATGTATGCCTATCACTCTGCGTACATGGAGTGGCTGTGGAGAGTCCACTTTCTTCCATACTGGTACCCCAGGTCCAAGGCATGCCTTCCCAGCACATCTGATCCTGCCAGATGTAAGTGAAAGGCCATGGGGGAAGGCAGATGGGTGGCCCATTGACTACCACAGCAGCACATGGAATGGCCACCACAGAAACAGCAAAAGAAATAAAAAGAGTTCGTAACTTTGAGGGCAAGCATGAGGAGGCTGAGCTTAAAGATGATGGCGAGTTAGCTTCAGATGAAGGTGACCTTCTTTCGTGTACATCAGGACCTCGGATTCGCATTTGCAACAGTCGGCCAACTTCCTTTGTTCTGCCAAATCCTCTATCAACATCCGCTAGCACCTCGGCCAGAGTCTCAATCTGCTGAAATGTGCCCTCCTTCTGTAAGTGGTCATAAAGTATCTCCCGTGCTGTTTGCGCATCTTCTGATCGATTAATTTTAGTCTCAATCTTCTCTGGTATTACCCCTTGACGTCTTAACTTTGGCGCACACTCTTTGGCATTCACCTTGGTCAAAAAGTCATCTTTAACATCTTGTAAAATTGCCTCCACTGAATTATCTGAAGAATGCACAAAAAGAGGAATCAGTTACAAGAGACTACAGCATTTGTTGCCCTTCTCCCACTACAAACATTACCACACATATCTGAGCTACAGATGTCCAATTAGGGTTAAATCTATGTAGCTATTGGAATCAACCTCAACAGCAAACATAGCCGAATCCTGTCGGAGGCAAAATTACTTTTTCAGCCTAGCTCGTTTCTATAAATAGGAGCCCGCGTATAGGCACAAGACTCCCGATGGCCATGGGACCCAATTTAGCTATTACTCCTCGACTTCTCTAGTTCAACCTTTAAGTAGCTATACGTGGTCGTTGGTATAATATATAAAGACGATCTGAGCGTGTGAAAGGGACAATTGTTTACCAGAAGTCATTTCGTCTCCGTTCAGGGTCACCTTGCTACTGTAGTGATCTGATAGCGGACTTTCCCTTACACTGTCCCCGCAAGTTGAGATTGCGTCATCTTCTGCAAGAAATGGCCGTTACATTGTCATGTATTAAGGTCGGAACGCAGGGCGCATAAATCAATGGGACAGCTACAGCCTCAACAGTGGTTGAGTCGTTTATGTCTGTTAATGGCTCATATCCCACCCATTCCCGATGTTGTTGGGTACACACAAAAACAGCCCTCTTTCGTCAAAGATCTTTATAGCCTAACTGCCAGGAACGCCGTCATAGAAAGGACTGGAATGCTTTGTAGTGGAATGGATAGTTTGTCAGTGGCGTTAAAGCTTCATCAAAAGCATCTACTTGGCGATAACGACCTGGAAGCAGTGAGGGACTTCCAGGAGGTCAAGGAAGCGAAAAACTCACGCATACTGCAGAGTGTTAAGAACGCCATCACTGTCACTGGTGTGCAAGGATTCCAAGATTTTCTCAGCATTCTGGGAGAATTCCAACTCCTTCACCCAATTGTATCGGATTTACATGGTAGCTAATGTTCTTTACATGCATGTATGTAGCTACAGTGCTCCATCTATCCACGTACCTTTTAAATTGAGTCCACTGTCTATGAAATCTGGATTCTTGACAGCTTTAGTAGTGGTAGTCACGAGATAGCCGTAGAGGAGACTCTGTGGTGTACATCATGAATCCTCAAACCCCAATGGTGTTTACATGCGCTATAGCCCCCCCTCTCCCTTAAAATAGTGTAGGGTTATAATGTACAATAAAGGTTGGGAGGGGGATGACAATATGCACCAAAATTTGACGCATTGGCATATAGGGACTGCTCAGTTTACACTCATGAATCCACAAGCCCAGTTTCATCATGTATCGTGGAGAATAACTATGTTGACTCACTTTTGGACACTCCCTGCTCTGTGTTGCCTTTAGGTGTGTTGAATGCTTCATATTGACTGCATGCTTATACTGCCACTGCCCATCTGCCATCTTCCCTGCAGAGTTGTATGCTGAACAGCTCCAGAACATTTTGAAGTGGAGCGAGCAATTCTGTATGTGCAAACACACACACACACACACACACACACACACACACACACAACACACACACACATATACACACACACACACACACACACACACACACACACACACACACACACACACACAGTGCAGTACATGTATAATTGTAGCATTAATGTAGGGGCATGGGCTGTGTTGGTGCAGTACTTCAGGGACTTAGGAAAGGTGATTTCCGAGTGATTCAGGAAACCCCTATCAGAGGGATCTCTGACAACTAATACTGAGCTAAAGGATGAGTTAGAGCTACTGCTGACGTTGTTGCTGCTGTTACCCTAGAAAAATGGTGTTTACCGTACCACTGTGTGAGGCAGCCGTTTTGGTGTTGCATAAACAATTTCATGTAAGCATACTCTCTGTGACTTACAGTCTATTTCAGAAAGGTTGTCCTAATGACAAATGGTAGATTGTGAATGGTATATGGCAGATAGTGTGGCGTCGTAGAGTGCCGTCTAGTGTGCTTGTCCTGAGTGGCACATGTGACTAAAATGACACAGTAGACATCACATTTTATGAAGCTGAACAATGATGTCGTTTGCCATGTACCTTTTGTTTGTGATTTACTAGTTGTTATCTGGGCAACCATTCTGAAATTAGTAGTAAAGTGAAAATGGAGCCACTTCTATATCCCCGTCTACACTACCGTGAACATGGTACTTGAAATGTTGGGAATATTGCTCTGTTGAGTAAGGAAGATGGATGAGTGAGGTGGAGATATGACCAGGTTGAGATTTATCCTGTCTCCCTTCCCTTCTTAGGTGACATTTGGGAGCAGCAGAATGCACTGCAGGTACCTCACCAGTGCAGAGCATCCTTCAGGCAAGCTCTACCTGCCAGTAGTTGTCCTCCCTCCACGGCTCACATGCGATTCCCATGATAGGGGATGTGCAGAGGGAAGGGTGCTTAGAGCTGCAGATCATTAATGACACATTGGTCTGCTGCAACGGTGACGCCCCCTATCAATGGGTAGGCGGTTCTACGAGGTTGCAATGAAATTGGGATGGAAATTATTCAGTGCCCTGGAATCTCCTTGTGGTTAAGATGGCTACAACGCCGGCTGTTATCCCCCAATTTCTCCAGGCTTTGAGGCTCAAGAAACAAGAGGATCCGATACCTCCTGCCCTTCATTCAGATGTGGAAGGTGATATGCAAACGCATGTAACTCATAGAACCCAAAAGGGTGTTTAATGGTGGTCACAGAATATGTGCTATTTGGGGCCAGTGTGGGCTGTGTGTCAGTAATGGCACAACACCCGCAGCTGCATTTCCTTAAGGGGAGCCTAATCATATTTTGTTTGAGGTGTACTAGTGGTAAGAGCATCAACCATGCATGCATGTTGTAATTGACTGTGCCTTCCAGAGCGCGGTGAGAATTGTGACCTCGTGGCCACAGTAATGGAGTGTCACACATCAATATACGTCATAGCAGTTTATGACTGGAAAATGATACAGTACCAGGCTTATGCTAACAAGGCGCGTGGGGGGGGGGGAGGGGGTTGGCCTTGTTGATTGGTCAACCAATGATCATTCCCTGGCCATCCAAGCAAGACTTAGAATAGTTCAGTGAATGTCTCCAGTGACTAACACTGTACCCTTCACACTGTGCCCTGTACAGTGTCACCTTCACAGTACATGACACTCGCTTTCATGTGTGGTAGTCTCATGTGACCAGAGCCTAGCCTCCACTTCAGTGTTGTGCAACAATGGAAGTGGTTCAAAGGAACTGCCCACACACGAGTAGTCATGTGGTGTCATGCTATTTGAATGTGTACTTGCCAGATTGCTAGTTTCTATCTTGACGCTTAGCCAGGTTAAAGGATGGTGTAGCTACAGATTACATCTTTTGTAGTTTAGCAGTAGCATTGGGGATTGGATGTATAGTGCTTTGAAGATGTTGTGTTGCAAACATCAATTGACTCACAGCTCACTGCTGAACTCCAAACTCACTGGCACCGGCAATTAGTTAGCCTAACCAATTCAGATGTAATGGGTTGCAATGCACCATGTGAGGACCAAGGTCCAGGTGTGTCCTCCAAGATGTGAGTCAATTGATGTTTGCAATACACCAATATTGTAAGGTGTCGTATCTTCCATGTGTGCTGCTGAGTACTTTGACCTGGTCTGTTCATGTTATGTGTTCTGCCTTTTGCATACAGCACCAAGGACTGAGGGGAATGGCACTGTGAGTGATGTAGAGGGAGTTGAATGCCCCACAGCTGGAGTGCCCAATGGTGCTGGTAGTGAGGAGAGTGAGTTTATCTCTCTGCTGACCAAGGCAGTGCCTGTGAGCACTATTCGAGCAATGGTGGCTGACCAACATCGCCAGGCAGAGCAGGAACTGCAGAGGGTGAAGAAGTTGCTGGATGATAAGGCTGTGAGGGATAGTGTGTCTGTGTGAGTGTCTGTGTGGTGTGCATGTGTGTGCACTCGCAGTGTGCATGGTGTTTGTTTGTGACATTGTGATGTATGTACGTACGAGAAGGCTCCATCTTCCACTTTATACTGCTCTGTCATTGACTCCTCCCTTTCTACTGCTACCAGGTGCTCTAAAGACCTACAGGTATTGTCGCCAGAAGGCACCTCAGCTCCAAACCGAACTCACACAGGTGAACGCAGAGATAGCAAAACGCAATAAAGAGCTGGAGAGTTTGAGGGAAGAAGTCAGGGATACTTGTAACAAGGAAGAGCATCTGCGGAGGAAGAGGGACAGACTGGGTGCCAAGTATGAGGACACGAGGAAGAGAGCAAAGTTCTGCAAGGAAGCTCTTGCCATAATACCACTGGTGTATGATCAGAAGAAACCAACAGATTTGGAAGAGGAAGATGATGATGCAATACAGGAAGAGCTATCTGATGGTGATGAGGAGCTCCCTCCATCACCTCCCGCTGACCACACCCCCTCTTCAGACTACGCCCACAGCCCACAAGAAGGAATTGTAGCTGAGGAAGAGGAGGACAGCAACCCTGCTCCACCCCTAGAGGACATCCCTATCGGTCCTTCGATTGCAAGTAGTGAAGTTCCAACTTCAAGTCCATCCAGAGGAGGTGTCACCTTGACACCTCAACAGTCTCCTTTGAAGAAGGAAGGGCCCAGATTGTTGCTCTCACCACGACGCTCAGTCAGCATTGACACTGGTACCATAATCAAGTCACCAGTACACAGTGCCCCGCAGCCACAAAAGGACCCCACCTCTCCCATCCATACCCACAAATCACCCGAACAGAAGGTGGTTTCATCATTTCCAAAGGAGACAGTGAAACGCACTCCTGCTGAGCAGCCCGATGTGGATGAGATGGAAGATGATTTGGAGGACCTAGACGATCTTGGTGATCTTGAGGACGGCTACATGGGAGTGCCGTTACGGGATGACGAGGACTCTGACGATAGTGACGCCAGTGGTCATCTTGTCATTGAGACAATGGCACTGCAAGGGCAGAAAGCGAGAAACAGTGGGGAGGAGTTTGACCACGACTACATGCCGAGTGGCATGGATGATATGTAGCCATGGCAAAGTGCTGCATGTGTTTGATTACAATGCCTGTACTGTGTTTCACTCACATGTGCACTAAGTTCTTGTTTGCATGCATGTTACTGACAGTTGTCACACTAACGCAACATTTTTGTACACATACTGCATTTCTGTTATAATCTTATACCCATCGTCATGCTATATATAATTCATGCAGTCTATTATTATAATAACAGTATTATAATTAAATTATATATAGTTCATTTTGGGGTATGGGACCAGACTGGAGCATAATAATTCGTTTTTGTCATGGAATAGATCAAGCTACATATTTTATTACTATATATAATTATATATATATATAGGCACAACTATATTATCTATACTATAATATTATGATGAAGACGTCACATGCATTAATTTGCATACACCTATACAATCATGCAATAGAGTTCATCAATGCATGCATGCCCAATTGCATATGTTCTGGCCATTGATGTACGTACAATACCATTGTAATTCTGCACCAATTGATATAATTACAAAGAGCTAAATTTGCTTACCAATATAATGTACAGCAAATGTGCAAAGCATAACTATTACAGCTAGACAAAGCTAAACCATACAACCATGTAATTAGCTGCATTACAATCGCTCATGATTGCAGATTAATTGTGGATGAAAGTTAATAGTGGATGAAAGTTAATTGTGGATGAAAGTTAATTGTGGATGAAGGTTAATTGCAGAAGACCACTCAATCTTTGCGGATGATGCCTCTGTCCAGTAGAATGGCCTTGAGATTCTCTCTAGCATGTTCCTTGGCCCCACCTTTGGATTCGTAATTCCTAGCCTTAGCTGTTATCCCTGTAGCCACATCTACAGCCTCAGCAGTGTACTTATACTGAAACTTATAGAATCCCTCACGGGTAATACGTGTCTCTACAACCCTTTCCGCAAATGTAGGCTTCTTTAGGTACTCTTCCAATTCCCTTCTAGCCTTCTCTGCTGCCTCACGTTCCACTCTTGCTTGTTCCTCGGCCACTCTTTGTTTCTCCCTTGCTCTGTCTTCTGCTTCCTTAGCCTTGCGCTTTTCTGCTTGCTCCTTCAGGACCTGCTGATGCAACTGGTCATTTCGCCTGCGAGCTTCCAACAATTCTTCTTCCTTTGCTTCAACATCAACCCCTCCAGCCAGCTTCATGCTAATAATCTTGTGAAGCGAGCTTTTGATGTTTGGAAATGCAATCTGCAGTGCTGCAACCTGTGCCTCTGGACTGTCCATGTTACTGAAATCATGGCGTAATTCAAGCTTGGCATTCTCAATGTGAACCCGGACCAAAGAAAGCAATGCATCATTGTATGGGCCATGAGAAGAGACAATGGCAGAAGAGTGCTTTATAAATTCTTCCACCTTTCTCTTGTGGTATTCTTTGTCATCTCGCCACTCCTTTGACTCAACAATCACATACCGATTACCAGCCTTCTCAATGAGAGTCTTCCAGTCTTCAGGGCAGTTGGTGGGACTGTTTAGCCTTGCCTCCAGTGCAGTGTGTTTCTTATCCTCACTTGTTTCGTCAAACCTCTTTCCATGTGTGAAAACCACAATGGTGTGGTTCCAGAAGTTACCAATAATGCCAAACAAGTCCAACAGCATTGTGGTGCTGACCAATTCTGTTACATCAGCTCGAACTACCACCAAAAAAGCATGAATGCCATGCCGAGCCATCAGAATAGTTTTGCTGAGATCTACAGCCAAATGGGTTACATCATTTGCCAGGTTCTCAGCTTCTTCATTCTGCATTCTCCCGCGCCGAGTATCAAAGCAGCCAGGAGTATCCACGATGCACAATCGCTGGCTGTTCAGGACAGAGCAGCCCACTTGAACTTTATCAGTCACAGAGCCTGCAACACCTGGACCTTTGACCTTGAACTCATCCTTTTCAAGCAAGAAGTTCCCTAACAAGCTCTTTCCCACTCCGGTCACACCAACCATTTGCCACACAATATCATCACTACTAACAGTCTGAAGGGCATGCAGCTCTTCTCCTGTAAGATTCGTGTCTGTTTTCACCACTTCCACACCTGCATGCATATGGAGCAGACAGTACCATAACAAAGTATCGTATATACTGCAGTCACCATTATATAACATGCTACCATGGCAACTGGGTGACATCTGGAGTGTGGCAAAATAATGTTGGTAACACTTGAACTTGACGTGATATATACAATATTTTTTACTTATACTTCATGCATGATGCTACATGATATCCACCCTTGGCCTTTGCCTCCAGTGGCTATCACTTATATGCATTACACTTGAGTGTGGTATATAGATAACACATACAAGATGGAATGAAATGGAGTTAACTCCTAACGCATAATATGCAGGTGAACTTGCAATAAGTACTAGTTACTACACGCTATCAATGCAGTACCATATTTGCTGCATTCCCCTTCGGGCGCTTCGTGCCCTCGGGACTCGTGCAGTAAATGCGGTATGGCATTGATAGCGTGTAGTAAGTGGCTTATCGTAAATAAGCACCCTCAGATTTGAATCTTAGTGTGACTTCTGTTGGGGATATGAGACGGACCTGGTGGTAATCCCATCCTAGAACAGGGAAGAACACTTTAGATCCTGTCTTCATTGACTAGCAACACTGCTGAGCCCCGTAAGACGTTGTGGCAGACGTCTTCTGCATCTTCGCAACCTATCCAGGGCCATTTATAAAGAGCTGGCGATTTGTGTCCATGATATTCCGCACAATGACTGACGCCAGAGTGCACGGACACGTTAGGAAGGCGTAGGTGCATATGTTTCGACTTCAGATCAGTTACTGGATCAAGCGTGCTAGGAAAGAATTTGGTTCAGCCCAGTACAACAGCGGCAGTGAAGGGGTAAGCAATTGATACACAGTATCGTCGCCGACGATCTGTTCTGTCAATCCTCGGTTGTGAATCCATCTTTTGGGACACTGAAACATGTGCATGCTCCATTTTTGTTGCAAGCCATTTGCTGATTAGAATTGGTTCATGCAGCTTCCCCATGACCTTTGGAGAGTGTACCTGTTACATTGATGTGACAGTAGCCATATATGGAAGGTGGCGTGTGAGCAAAACGCTTACCATGCACTTCTGCAAGCTTACCAGCACTGCTGGTAAGTGTTTTGCTCCCACACCACCTTCCGTATATGGAGGTGTTAAGGGTGCTTACGTGATTGCCACTGCAGTAACCTGTTTACCTGCGTGTCGCTGCCTTTGATCTATGACGTTATCATATGATAACAATCATGGGACCAGATAGCTCTTTTATGCCACTATGGTGGATGTGTACTGCATCTAGGTGCAGAGAACTCGCAGGGAGTAGTCTAGCCAAGTCTTTTATTGTATTTTTGTTCAACCTGCACGAATCTCCCTCTGTATTTTGAGCAATGACGTGATTTAACATCATCAGCGTCATTGCCAGCCAATCATGTACAAGTGGTGGCTTGATGCATAAAAAATGCCCAATAATCCTAATAGTCATTCACACATATTTATCCGTCTGTGTAGGGATGGTGTCTCTGTACCTAGCAATTGACACACAAATTGGGTATGGCTTTCATTCAGTGTTTAAATGTACATTGTTGTGTTGTTGTGTCTCAGCTCTATAGAAGCTACTGAACCACATACTTCACTGAAGATGCATAAGGGATGTTTAATTTCAGTCTCACATTTCTGGGAGCTCATGTATTGATGTTCAGATATAGCAGGATTATAGAGAGGGAAGAAGTGCAGTGGTCAGAGTCTCAGAGCTCTTTAATTGCCAAGCATAATCTGAATCATTGGCTGAATCTGCATGGTCTTGACTAGCATTTGTATGTATGTTGGTCACGCTCAGGAATGCAATAGACCAGTTGCGTATAAGCGTTAAGGAATACAGTACGTCATAATTGCATATGATGTCATCACTGTTGGCAGGTTAATACATTGAAAAAGATAGGCAAAAAGGTGTTGCACCAGCAGCCTCGAGTGCTTTGTGCTGAATGTTCCCATTTAGACGCCTCAGCTGAATGGTTCGCATGAATATGCACCTGATGGTCATGGATTGAGGTTGATATGGTGTATGGTCACCAAGTTCGGGGGTCGTGAAGGGGTATTCGCTGACATGAGCGATGAGAATGTGGCGAACAAGACGTCTCGACACGGAATAGCTACTAGTTGAACTAACACCTACAAGTAATTAATTTGAGCAGGAGTTGGCCTAGGGTTGGCAGTCTACTTGAAAGTAAAGAATTGCAAATCTAAGGCATTGATCCTATGTATTAGTTTAGTAGCCTGGCTATATAGTCTGTGACCTAATGTGGATAGACTTGATGAAAAGTCTTTGGTGTAAGATGGGCTAGCTGCCCTAGGTGTCACTTTGTTGGACAGACAAGCAGATGCCTCATGAACCAGCAGTTGTGTGAGCACACTCACATGTGGGCAGTGGATCCCGATTCATGTGAAGCAGCCACCTCAGCACTGGGACATGCATACTATGTACTATCAGGTGGCCGGATTGGGCCAATGTCAAGGTGTTGCATGGACCATGCCCCATCTATACCAAAGATTATACAGCCTCAGAGTCTCTCCATATTAACGTTAGGTTACAGACATTTTGTACAGAGAAATTTCATGGTTGCCTCAATCCATGATAGTTATGTACACAAAATTTATGCTAATGTACAAAGCAGCTCATAATAGACTGGGCAGATGCATTGCATCGTGGGGGCGAGCCTGAGCAAGCCAAATGAGTTGTAGCCATAGTGCATGAACACAAGCCATGTGCGCATGCGTGAGTGTTAAAGAGCTGGAGAGGCTGCAAGATGAGCGTAAACAGACTTGTAAGAGCTAGGGAGGGAGGAGGACAATGGATGAGCACACAAGGGCCCTTATCTGCATGTGGGTCAGGAGTTAGGAGTTCCTTGAAAGCAAGACATTATGGTGCACACAGTTACTCTAGGTATATACATGGGAGGAGTGGGAGATACAGATGGGGGAAGGAGTGGGAAGGGCCATGGGAGTAGGGACAAAGTGGGAGCTACGGATAGATAAGCCGACTCAGCAGGATGCTGTGGACTTCGAGCCGAATCTGTGTCTGCGCTTCAGTTTCTGCCTGACTGCATGCTCGCTGGCATTGCCTGGCCTTAGCTAGCTGAAGCTGTGCTTGCTTGGCAGTTAGGCCTTTTGCACTGCCGATGGCTCAGCGGCAGCGCTAACGGTAACTGGGCAAATCTTTCATTCCAAGACCCAAATACACTACAGTGTGTGTTGTGTGTATAAAATGTCTGATGGTGCAACAGCAATGCATGTATAATGAATGTGTACTGGTATAAATGATATTTGGCTGCCATATATACGACACAGGGGAAGTGGACATTGCACAAATAGGATAGTTACGGCGTGGTAGAAGCAAACGAACAGACCAATAGAAATAAGTCCTGCTCAAAGCGTTGAGTCAAGCTACCTACCGATTGATAAAGGGGTGAGCGAAGCGAGCCCCAAAAATGTCTACTAGAATACTGACATTCTGCATCTGAATTACTTCTGTTGACGGAACTGCAAGAGATGGCTCTACTGAGGTACACATAGTGGAAATATGGAATTCCAGCTAGACCCACACATGGGTCACTAGCATTTGCTGTACCTACATAGGCCATTATAGTAGCGAACAAGGAATTCAGCCCAGCTTGTACACAGTTCTAATTGGAGGTGCAGGCATTATCAGCACTATACAGGTAGTTTGACAGAGGATTGAATGAAGGAACAGAGTGCCAACAAAGGTCCATGATAGGTTCATATCATCCATGTTACAACTTACAAGATGGAAGCAAGAACTGATAGCATGAATCCTCATACCTGTGCACAAATAGCTTGGTGAACAAGCAATACAAACCTTCAGTGTTTGTTGGCTGTGGGTGATTGGTAGCAGTAGTGGTAGCCGCAGAACTTGTACTCAATGGCGTATCTACGTGCACAAGCAAAATATGCAATAGAGCTAGCCACAATTATACAAAGTAGAATTTTAACTCTAGAGCTCGAAAGCCCAAGTAAAGACCTGTTATGTTATATACAGTATATCCCTCATTATATCCACAACACTTAGGCGACATGCAAAACAAACCTTCAGCATCCAATACACTGTTAGACAACGTTGGCTGTGGGTTGCCGGTAGTGGAAGCAACAGAACTTGTACTCAGTGACTCATCTGCATACAGAAAATATGCAATAGCTACGTATATGGGAGTGTTCACAATGTGTGCCAACCTAAGTGCCGACTCTGTGTTTTATTCTGCCGAATAATTAGGGACAATACGGCAAGATACCCCAATGCCGCCATTTTGTTGCGCCGGTATACTGTTAAGGTAACATAGCAGCTGGTTTATCCAGAGTGGCATAACTGTGCTTGATGTTCTGCACAATCTTCATCTATAATTTAATAAAGGGGTATTAGTCAGCACTGGTATTAATTTGATGTAGCCACAGTCCTTTGGATATGCAAAAACTGTACAAACTAGTGTATAAAATTCCTTTAGAATTAAAAGGGATTTAGGAGTGGCCAGCAGAAAAAGCACAGAAACAAGCAACAGTAACTCAACACCATGATAGACCACATTCCCACTTCCATTTGAAGTTCACTCTGCATTCCTAATTTTCTTGTAGCTAGCTACATATGGAACTAGCTAGCTAGACATTTGGGTCCATGCAAATTTTGTTACAGCAAAATCAGGTAACTTGGTAAGGCCTGGCGTGTGTAACTACCTTGAAATCAGTGGCTGTACATGTGTTGCTACACAAACACCCTTAATTTGTAGTGCCTCTTGTCTGGTAAAACTACATAGCTAGCTACTAAGTTCCTTTAATTGAGGTGAAAACAAGAACAGTGCTTCTTCTACAGAAGACTCCTTCTGAGCTCTTGTGCATTACTTCTGATCTGGTCAGCTATGCGCTTGGCAATGAAACATTCAATGTTCAGCAAAGAAGCAGGCTTCTTGGAGCTACTCGGTCCTGCGTCATCACTAATCACTTCCTTTTCACACAGTGCCTTCGTTTCGCCATATACTCATGATTTCAAAATGTCTGCCATCGGTACCTATGAAACGACGTTGTAGCTTGATTTGTTCAACGATGCAAACCATTCTCATTCCAAAAACAACAAGCCAGTTATATTATGGCATGGTTGGGCGTTAATCTAATTAATCACTTGGGTGCATTGCGCCCTCATGGTTAAATTAGATAATGCCCTCGCGGCCATAATATAACTATAACCTGTATATAGCGGAAAATATTGACTGGGTTTAAATTTGGCAGATTGGCAGATTTCAAAAACCGCCAAACTTAATATATACCTCACCAATATTTCTGCCTGTGTACCGAAGTATGATGTGTAGGCAGCTCAGCTACAGGGCAGTCAACGTGTACATAATGTTTGCAATTGATATGGACTTCAGTAACTACAGAGTAAAGTAGCCGTGCTCTAGTGTGGTCCTTTCTCAAGAACGAGACAGAGCAAGCGAATGAACATGTGCATTGAGAGGGTGAGCTCTTGTATTGGATGAGGACACTAGTTAAGGCCTGAAAGAAGCACAGTGCGACTCACAACACCTACATCTGCTACACCACCAATGTGAGAGAGATCTTAACGTCTCTAATAATATATTATATGAAGGTATGCTGCTGAAATGTCATGAAACCAGAGCCAACAGTGCTCCATTGTCACCATTTTCTGTGATGTCATTGGTGCTTGGGATGCAGAATCTGTCAGATTTAAAACCTGCCAGAACCCCTTCATGACAAATCTGCCAAATTTCATTCCTGCCTATATTTCCCACTGTACAGTACATATAGCTCTAAAGATTCTTCTACAAGTAAATGTGATAAATGTGAGAAGAGGGGGCACTTTGTGCTATGTATGATGTCACAGTGTCACTATGGGCAGAAACATGCATAGCTTCAACTAGTCAACTGTGACACCAATACTGGTGTAATAGGCCGGTAAATTTAGTGATCCTTCTTTCATTCATGCTCTTGACAACATTATGCATATACCCATGATACCACATATAGTTTATGCATGCATATCAATCTACCATGGTCCAATACTGGCTGCAAACATATACATGTACCTGGAGTGGCTGTGGAGAGTTCACTTTCTTCTTTGCTGGTAACCCAGGTCCAAGGCATGCCTTCCCAGCACATCTGATGCTGCCAGATGTTAGTGAAAGGCCATGGGGGAAGACAGATGGGTAGTCTCTTGACTACCGCAGCAGCACACGGAATGACCACCACAGGAACAGCAAAAGTAATTATAAGAGTTAGTAACTTTGAGGGCGAGCACGAGGAGGCTGAACGTGAAGATAACGATGGCAAGTTAGCTTCAGGTGAAGGTGACCTTCCTTTGTGCGCATCAGAACCTTGGATTCGTTTCTGCAATCATTGGCCAGCTTCCTTTGCGCTAAAACCACTATCTGCATCCACCGGCACCCCGGCCTGTGTCTCTGTCTGCTGAAGTGTACACTCCTTCTGTAAGTCATCACAAAGTATCCCCTGTGCCAATTGCATCGAGGCTGAGCTCAAAGATAATGATGGCGAGTTAGCCTCAGGTGAAGGTGACCTTCTTTTGTATGCATCAGAACCTTGGATTCGTTTCTGTAGTTCTTGGCCAACTTCCCTTGTTGTGCCAAAGCTCTATCGACACCCACCAGCACCTCGGCCAGTTTCTCTAACTGCTGAATTCGAAGTGTGCAATCACTCTTTAAGTGGTCATAAAGTGTCCCCCGTGCCTTTGCGCAGCTTCTGATAGAATTTTAAGCTCAATCTCCTCTGGTATTACCTCTTGACGTCTCAATGCTGGTGCACACTCTTTGGCATTCACCTTGGTCAAAATGTCATCTTTAACATCTTGCAAAATTGCCTTCACCAAATTATCTGAAGAATGTTAGAAAGCACAAAACGTGGAACTAGTTACAAGAGACTGCAACAACATTCGCCCTCCTCCCACCAAAAACGCTATAACACATAGCTGAGCTAGCTACAGATGTCTAAATTAGGGTTAAATCGAGGGGTCCGACACGCGAGAAATCTCGTACACCGTCATAGAAATCCAGCCCGAAATCCAGAAATCCAGCCCGAAATCCTGAAATCCATGTGAAATCCAGAAATCCATTTGAAATCCATCTGAAATCCAGAAATCCTAACTGAAATCCAGAAATCCTAACTGAAATCCAGAAATCCCAACTGAAATCCAGAAATCTCGACTGAAATCCAATTCAAGCGCCATTACTTCTGTTGAGAAAATGGCGGTTTGACTAGCGCGCTGGTGCCGGCTAGCCCTTCCACTAGTCCAGCCAGCTGGACTAGCCCTCCACCTATATGCCGAGCAGAGAAGTAGCGCAAGATTATGGATTGTTATACATATATACTGACTAACACCAATGAATAATGAATCGGCAGGTGCGTTCTCGTGCTTGACCTCGTGCGCAACTTCGCACTGTGCTCGACCTCCGTCGCGACCGTGTTCCAGCTGCAAGATCAGACAGTTATTGCCAGCTAGCTACATGTGAAACATAGCAATAACTAGCCAAGCATGCAACCTAATCTATTCATCATTTACTCATTAAACTGAGCTGATAACCATAAGTTCCACTTTGAGAGCAGAAGAACTCTCCAATCTCCGAGCTGCGTACAGGCCTGCGTCAGCAAGCAATAAAGTCTTTAAGTACTAAACGATAAATGAATTAATGATAATGAGGATTACATAGGCATACATGCGCAATGCCTGATAAAATAACAAACAATAATTGATGAAATAATGCATACATTACAGTAATAAAGTCTTTAAGTCCTCAGCGCCTCCGTTTTCAAAAGAACGAGTACGGCCATTACGTTCGTGGTTCACACCTCATAGCAGTATTAGGTGTTATGTAAACAACTAACCACAACCTACCACGGCTGTTTCGCATATATAAATGGCGGCAACTTAGGTTTGGTTTGGAAACCAGAAGGGCGCGCACGAGTTTTTCTCGAGGAAAGCTATGCATAGGAATCTCTACCCTTTACTGCACGAAAACTCATGCAAGGAAAGTGAAACCCTTTGCATGGATAGAGGTGACCAGAAGTAAGCGGTATTTGCATTCTAACTTATTCTTTATTCTTATTATTCTTTCCCAGTGTGAAAATATCGACTATTGGTCGCGTTATTAAATTGCTCGTAGCGTAGTTCTGCGGGTTTTCCCGCCAGTGAGCTATGTCTTGTGTGATAGCCAAGGGAGCGTAGAAGTAGCCGATACAGAGCCTGTTCTGCTGCGCGCTAAACTTTTGGCGAAATATGCGTTTGTACTGTAGCATGTTCTGCCATTTGCATTTGCATTCAATCAGGCAGGCCTACTTGATAGCTGTCATAGAATTTGAATATGATGGGAAGATCTTCTATGTGTATGGACATGCATGTCACATATTATTATACACTTCAAAATTGAAATTCTGTTGCATGGCATGGACTTCATATAATATACGTATTGCGGTGATCAATGTTATACGTTTTATTCATCCTGTTGCCTATATAATATATATTATACATGCCTTACATTGATCTTTCATGTGCAACGATCTATATGTTGTCAGGTGTAGGTTTGATGAAAAGGCTGCAGTTGGCAGATGATAGGTAGTTTTGTATGTCATTAGACTAATATACCGAACATTATACTACAATCATAATTATGCAGTCGTACATGTGAATATGCATGCATATTTGTACACACCATTGATATAATATTTGCTAAATCGCATTCTATTAATTATTAACATATTGGTCCCCCAATCAGTATTATAATAATACAATAATAATATAAGAAGCCATTAAAACAATCAGATGTTTACAATCAAATGATGCAAACAATCAAATATTTCTATAATACATACATAGGCAACGAGTAAACCAAAATAAAGAATCCAATGCAACAACATACACAATTATAACAGTAAAAAATAATGATAATGGCGGATGCTTGTGAAGACAGTTAAGACAGTTAGCATCATCTGATCTGGCCCTCTGTCATGGCCAGATCTGCAATCCCTAGTCCAAGTCATTTTGGGTGGCATGCAGATGATCTGCTGCTGTGGAAACACACGATTGAGGATCGCAGTAGGGCGAGGCTGAGGTAGAATCTCAAGAGTTCTATGACCATGCTGTAGTTGATAGGGTTCTTCTCTGACGACAGTACATTGAACCTTCTGAGAAACACAGTTGCACTGGGACTTGCTCCTCCAGTGCAGGACATTACCAGTGGGACAAAGGATGTGTGTTAAACTTCTCAAACTCACTGATCATACTTCTGCCTCTTCTTATGCTTGAGACGTCAGTAGCGAGAGGCCATCTGTGGTGTCTGGTTTGAGGGGACAAAAAGGTTAATTATCTTTAAGTTGAAAGATACTCTCTCAATCTTCCACAGCAGAATGCACTTGCTGCAATGGCTAGCCTCGAGTTGTCTTCTGTTGCTACAGGTGAATGTTTCACCGGAAAGGGATTGCAAGCGGGGCTCTACATTGACGTCATGGCAGATATCGGTGAGAAGATCAGCCATTAGATCATGAACTTAATTGTGACAACATGGTGGCTCCTCCAGTCTGAGAGGGGTATGAGAGGACATGAGTGCACCATACACATAGATGGAGGGAGGGAACAAGAGAGAAACTGGTAGCTACAAAACTTCAAACAGAATTAGCAACTTATATATTTTAGAACTGACTACCCTACTATGAAACACAGCTGTATTCATTAATACTCATGTATTTTGAACATCTGTATTTTCCACAGTTATATGCTGATTGCCTGATTGTGTCATTTACATATGTCATGCTGTCAGCATTTACAGACAAAAATTAGCTAGCTCAGTTGCTTAGCTATGTCATCTTTGATTTCAAGAAGCAACGGCAGCTACACACAGCTAACTGCTGTACCGGCTGCTGCACAGCTAAACATATGGCTACATATACATGAAGAGCAAACTCGATCTGCACATGTACAGATTAAAGTAAATTTCATAGAGTTGACTGTGGAAATGTGAGAAAGTCAGTATGCATATAGCTAATATGATAATTGCGCAAGGCAAATGCAAAATGGCAGAACATGCTACATTACAAACGCGTATTTCGCCAAAAGTTTAGCGCGCAGCAGAACAGGCTCCGTATCACCTAGTTCTACACTCCCTTGGCTATCACACAAGACATAGCTCACTGGCGGGAAAACCCGCAGAACTACGCTACGAGCCATTTAAATCTTTGCGGGGAAACTGTCTAGTTTCGTAACCTAAAGCCATGTTCCACAATTTTTAAAGCACAGCTCACCTTTACTGGGTCAGATCTATCCAGATGGAGAGTTCCGGCCTCCTTGGCAGCGAAGATGGCCTGGGGGCAAGGCAATAACTGGCCGACATCGACGACAGTCGTTGTACACGTATTCCCATTCCCATTCCCAACTTCCCATTTCGGAAAACTAAGTTGCCGCCTCGAAACAGCCGTGCTACAGCAATAGTGTGACGGCTGAGATCTGCCAGCGAGAGTCTGAGCTACGTAGTTTTGGTGGCTAGACAGGTTAAGGCGCCGCAGGCAAGCTATCACAGACGCTTCATTGCTAAGATCGGCCCGGATTGGCCTATAATGGCTTATACTGCTCAGAAACAGGTCACTAATCGTGAAATCCAGAAAAACACGTGAAATCCAGAAATCCACGTGAAATCCTCGTGAAATCCAAGTGAAATCCAGAAATCCATTTGAAATCCGGTGGATTTCGAAATCTCGTACGCTTGAGTGAGTCGTGTCGGACCCCTCGGGTTAAATCTATGTGTCGGAAACTTTCGGTCTCAATCAACCTCAACAGCAAATACAGCCGAATCATTTCGGAGGCAAAATTACTTGGAAAGAGTTTCCAGCCCTAGCTCCTTTCTATAAATATGAGCACGCGTACCACAACGCTCCCGATGGCCATGGGACCCAATTACTCATCAATTTCTCCAGTTAAACACTTATGCGTGGTCGTTGGTAAATATAAAGATGATCTGAGCGTGTGAAAAGGACAAATCGCTTACCAGAAGTCATTTCGTCTCCGTCCAGGGTCACCTTGCTAGTATTGCCGGCCAGTGATCTCTGATTTGGACTTTCCCTGTCACTGTTCCCGCAACGTTAGATTGCGTCATCTTCTGCAAGGAAATGGCCGTATACATTGCCATGCATGGAAGCTTAATAAGGTCAGAACATGTGTAGGTGTATGCAGTGACTGCAGGTAATTTGGCCAGAGTACGCATAAATCAACGGAACAGCTACAGCCTCAGCAGTGGTCGAGTCGCTTGTGAGTCTATGGCTCATATCCCACCCATTGTTTCCGATGTTGGGTACACACAACAGCGCTCCCTCGTCAAAGATCCTTATAGCCTAGCTGCCAGGAACGCCGTTATAGAAAGGACTGGAAAGCTTTGTAGTGGCATGGATAGTTTGTCAGAGGCGTTAAAGCATCATCAAAAACATCTACTTGGCGATAATGACCTGGAAGCAGTGAGGGACTTCCAGGAGGTCAAGGAAGCCAAGAACCCACGCATACTACAGAGTGTTAAGAACGCCATCACTGTCACTGGTGTGCAACGATTCCAAGATTTTCTCAGCATTCTGGGGGAATTCTAACTCCTTCACCTAATTGTCACAGATTTACAAGGTAGCTAGCTAATGTCCTTTATATGTATGCATGTAGCTACAGTGCTCCATCTATTCACGTACCTTCTAAATTATGAGCCCACTGTCTATGAAATCTGGATTCCTGACAGCTTTAGCAGTAGTGGCAGTCACAAGATGGCCGTAGAGGAGACTCTGTGGTGTACATCATGAATCCTCCAACCCCAATGGTGTTTACATGCACTATGCCCCGTCGTGGATATTAACTATTGCAATTCACCTCGGGACACTCACTGTTTTGTGTTCTCTTTTGCTTGTTGAATGCTTCCGCTTCATATTGACTGCAGCTGTAGAGCATTCTGTAGTGGAATGAGCAATTCTGTATGTGTAACTACACACACACACACACACACACACACACACACACACACACACACACACACACACACACACACACACACACACACACACACACACACACACACACACACACACACACACACACACACGAACACACACACACACACACACGATGCAAACACGTATATAGCTATATAGCATTAATGTAGGGGCATTGGTTGTGTTGGTGCAGTACTTCAGGGACTTAGGAAAGAGGATTTCTGAGAGATTCAGGAAGCCCCTATCAGAGGTTTCTGACAACTAATGCTGAGCTGTGCTAAAGGATGAGTTAGAGCTACTGCTGACGTTGTTGCTGCTTTTACCCTAGAATGCTGTTGTTACCATGCCACTGTGGGAGGCAGCCATTTTGGTGTTGCATAAACAATTTCACGTAAGCTGATGTACAGTCTATTTTAGGAAAGTTGTCCTAATGGCTATGGTATAGCTCGCAGATGGTATATGGCAAACAGTGTGGCGTCATAGAGTGCTGTCTAGTGTGATTGTCTGGAGTGGCACATGTGACAAAAATATGCAGTAGATGTTATGAAGTTGTACAATGACGTCAGGCCATTTGCCATTTACCATGTGTGATTTAGTATTTGTCATTTGGGCAACCTTTCTGAAATCAACTGTAGTAAAATGAAACAGGAACATGAACATGGTATGGTATGGTACTTGAAATTTTGGGAATATTGCTCCGTTGATTACTGATGATAGATGAGTGTGGTGGGCGGGAAGATGACCAGGTTGGTAGTTTCTATTGTGCATGATGCTTAGCCAGGTTAAAGGATGGTGTAGCTACAGATTACATCTTGTGTAGTTTAGCAGTAGCATTGCATGGGGTTTGGATGTAGAGTGCTTTGAAGATAGTATTGCAAACATCAATTGACTCACAACTCACTGCTGAACTCCAACCTCACTTGGTGCCTGCAATTATATAGCTAACCTAACCAACTCAGATGTAATGGGTTACCATGCACACATGTGAGGACCAAGGTGTGTCCTCCAAGATGTGTGTGTGTGTGTGTGTGTGTGTGTGTGTGTGTGAGTCAATTGATGTTTGCAATACAACAATATTGTAAAGCACCATATCTTCAATGTGAGCTGCCGTGTACTTTGACCTGGTCTGTTCATGTTATGTGTTCTGCCTTTTGCATACAGCACCAAGGACTGAGGAGAATGGCACTGTGAGTGATGTAGAGGGAGTTGAATGTCCCACAGCTGGAGTGCCCAATGGTGCTGGCAGTGTGGAGAGCGAGTTTATCTCTCTGCTGACCAAGGCAGTGCCTGTGAGCACTATTCGAGCAATGGTGGCCGACCAACATCGCCAGGCAGAGCAGGAACTGCAGAGGGTGAAGAAGTTGCTGGATGGTAAGGCTGTAGGGGATAGTGTGTACGTGTGTGTGTGTGTGTGTGTGTGTGTGTGTGTGTGTGTGTGTGTGTGTGTGTGTGTGTGTGTGTGTGTGTGTGTGTGTGTGTGTGTGTGTGTGTGTGTGTGTGTGTGTGTGCACTCACTGTGTGTGGTGTGTGTTTGTGACATTGTGATGTATGTATGTACGTATGAGAAGGTTCAGTTTGCTTGTATGAAACACTGCCTTCATTAGTTGCTCCATCTTACACTTCTTACTGCTCTGTCATTGACTCCTCCCTTTCTACTGCTACCAGGTGCTCTAAAGACTTACAGGTACTGTCGCCAGAAGGCACCTCAGATCCAAACCGAACTCACACAGGTGAATGCAGAAATAGCAAAACGCAATAAAGAGCTGGAGAGTTTGAGGGAAGAAGTCAGGGATACTTGTAACAAGGAAGAGCGTCTGCGGAGGAAGAGGGACAGACTGGGCACCAAGTATGAGGACACGAGGAAGAGAGCAAAGTTCTGCAAGGAAGCTCTTGCCATAATACCACTGGTGTATGATCAGAAGAAAGCAACAGATTTGGAAGAGGAAGATGATGATGCAATACAGGAAGAGCTATCTGATGGTGATGAGGAGCTCCCTCCATCACCTCCCACTGACCACACCCCCTCTTCTGACCACGCCCACAGCCCACAAGAAGGAATTGTAGCTGAGGAAGAGGAGGACAGCAACCCTGCTCCACCACTAGAGGACATCCCTATCGGCCCTTTGATTACAGGTAGTGAAGTTCCAACTTCAAGTCCGTCCAGAGGAGGTGTCACCTTGACACCTCAACAGTCTCCTTTGAAGAAGGAAGGGCCCAGATTGTTGCTCTCACCACGGCGTTTAGTCAGCATTGACACTGGGAGCATAATCAAGTCACCAGTACACAATGTCCCGCAGCCACAAAAGGACCCCACCTCTCCCATCCATACCCACAAATCACCCGAACATAAGGTGGTGTCATCATTTCCAAAGGAGACAGTGAAACGCACTCCTGCTGATCAGCCCGATGTGGATGAGATGGAAGATGATTTGGAGGACCTAGACGATCTTGATGATCTTGAGGACGGCTCATGGGAGTGCCGTTTTTGGGATGACGAGGACTCTGACGATAGTGACGCCAGTGGTCACTTTGTCATTGAGACAATGGAACTGCAGGGGCAGAAGGCGAGGAACAGTGGGGAGGAGTTTGACCACGACTACATGCCGAGTGGCATGGATGAAATGTAACCTGGCAACATGCTGCATGTATTTGATTACAATGGCTGTACTGTGTTTCACTCACATGTGCACTAAGTTCTTGTTTGCATGCATGTTACTGACAGTTGTCACACTAAGGCAACATTTTTGTACACATACTGCATTTCTGTTATAATCTTATACCCATCGTCATACTACAATTAATTCATGCAGTCTATAATATAATAATAGTATTATAATTAAACTAGCAGGGCGCCCGCCTTCGGCGGGCTTCTGCTATGGCGAGTCGCACAACAGCGAGTCGGCCCCAGCCAGTTTTGACGTATGTGAGCTGGTAGCAACGGAAGGTAGCTGCTATGACGACGGCCGAGTTTAAAGTCGATCGCTGAACGACAGCGAATCAAACCGGCCGACAACCGAAAGTCAAGGGGGCGATAATTAATAAAATGGCCGTCAGCCGCGAACGAAAAACCGGAAATAGAAGGATATCTCAATAACTGCAAGACGGACGATTTCAACCCGTGGAGGACACACGCGGAGCCCCACTCTATAATCCCATAAACCCCTTCCTTTTTTTCTCATTATGCGCTCCTGATCTATATATAATAATTATTAATATTATAAAATTATGATGAAGACGTCACATGCATTAATTTGCATGCACCTAATGTATAATATAATCAATATAGTTCATCAATGCATGCATGCCCAAATATTGCATGCAATTATACAGGAATGCATATGTTCTGGCCATTGATGTACGTACAATACCATTGTAATTCTGCACCAATTGATGTAATTACAAAGAGCTAAATTTGCTTACATATATACAGCAAATGAGCAAAGCATAACTATTATAGCTAGACAAAGTTAAACCATACAACCATGTAATTAGTTGCATTACAATCACCCATGATTGCAGGTTAATTGTGGATGAAAGTTAATTGTGGATGAAAGTTAATTGTGGATGAAGGTCAATTGTGGATGAAGGTTAATTGCAGAATATCACTCAATCTTTGCGGATGATGCCTTTTTCCAGTAAAATGGCCTTGAGATAAATTCTAGCAAGTTCCTTAGCCTCATCTTTGGATTGGTAATTCTGAGCCTTAGCCGATATCCCTGTAGCCACATCCACAGCCTCAGCAGAGTGTACCCACTTCCACTTGTAGAAGTTGCTTTTGTAGACACGTGTCTCTACAACCCTTTCCTTAAATGTAGGCTTCTTTAGGTACTCCTCCAATTCCCTTCTAGCCTTCTCTTCTGCCTCACGTGCTATCCTTGCTTGTTCCTCAGCCGCTCTTTTTGCCTCCCTTGCTCTGTCTTCTGCTTCCTGAGCCTTGCGCTTTTCTTCCTCAGCCTTGCGCTTTTCTTCCTCAGCCTTGCGCTTTTCTCCCTGCTCTTTCAAGAACTGCTGATTTAACTCGTCCCTTTGCCTGCGAACTTCTGATAGTTCTTCTTCTTTTGTTTTAGCCATCTCTTGTAACAGCTCAGTGTCAACTCCCCCTGCAAGTTTAATGCGAATGAGCTTGTACAGCATGGCCGTGACGTTCTGAAAGGCAACCTGCAGTGCAGCAACCTGGGCCTCTGGGCTGTCCACATCTTCGAACTCATTGCGCAACTCAAGTTTGGCAGTCTCAATGTATTCTTTTAACAAGGAATGTAAAGTGTCATTGTATGGACCATGAGCAGCCACAATGGCAGAGGAGTGCTCTTTAAGCTCCTTAACCTTTCTTGCATGATATGCTCTGTCATCTTTCCAGTCCTCTGGCTCTATAATCACATATCGCTTGCTAACTTTCTCAACAAGAGTCTTCCATACTTCAGGGCATTTGGGACTGTTCAACATTGCCTCAAATTCCTCATATTGCTTATCCTCACTTTCCTCGTCAAACTCCTTTCCGTGGGTCAACACTAGAATGGTGTGGTCCCAATAGTTGCCTAGAATATCAAGCAGGTCCAACAGCTTTGTGGTGCTAAACAGTTCTCTGCTGTCAGCTCGAACAACCACAAAGAAAGCGTGAACACCATGCCTTGCCATCAGCATGGTCTTGCTGAGCTCCACAACCAAATGGGCTGCATCATTGGCCAGGTTCTCTGCTTCAGTGTTCTGTGTTCCCATGTGATGAGTATCGCCAAAGCCAGGAGTATCCACGATGCACATGCGTTGTCCGTCCAGCACAGAGCAGTTCACTTGAGCTTTATCAGTCACAGAAACAAGGCCACGTCCGACCTCATTCACATGCTTTCCATGGAGAAAGTTCCCTAATGTGCTCTTCCCTACTCCAGTCACGCCAATCTCAATCCACACAAGATCATCTTCACTAACGGTCTGAAGGGAATGCAGCTCTTCACTTGTAAGCTTCACATCAGGTTTTTTCACTTGTAAATCTGTATGTATTCAGGAGCAGAATGAACAGAGTGCTAACAAAGGTCCATGATTGGCTCATATTATGCATGTTACAAGATGAAGTTGTAGAGGCTCACTGCTACAGTAAACCAAATCAGAGAAGTAAATTGTGAGCATCAGAAGTAGCAAGTGGGTAGTAGACGATTGAGAGAGGACATTTCGGCCATGCATGCAGGCCTTCGTCAGCTGTACATAAACTGAAAAAGCTGCAGTGAGGTGATGGTTATATATATAAAGTTGCACTAATAATTGGATCGGCAATCGGTATCGGCCGATATTGGGTCTCTGTAACCTTATCGGTAATCGTTTTTTTCCTTTGTCCCCTACCGATTATGTCACCTCGAGCACATGACGTTTGCGAGTAAAGTGTTATGTCAAGTGGTTACGTTGTTGCAGCTTTTGCTGTTGGTTTGTTCTGGGTCTGCGGCGCATGGAATCGCCAGGAAGAAAGATTCACCAGCATGGGAGTACTTCGCTGTCGACGAGGACCTCAACTTCGTAGTGTGCCAGGCCTGCAACAAGTAGGAATCTGCGCAGCGGTAGGAATTGCGTGCACGAGTTATATTATTGGCCGATAATACGAATTTGGTGCAGCATCTGAAGGACAAGCACGCTCAACTACACAGAGAGTTTCAACAAAATAGTTGAGGTGCAGAATGCAGCGACTTTATCAAGTAGTCCAGCGCCTTTCTGGCAAATATCGCTTCGAGCCTGAAAGTGAAGATCGCATATGAATCTGTAGGCTAAGCTGTATTAGTGATGCGCGCACACAGCGTATTCACGGGGGATCTAGTGGATGATTGCACTCGATTATTGTCAGCCATTCTCTGTGGCTGAGAACCAGGGCTTCAGGCAATAGATCAAAGAAACCAAGGAACACATTGTGAAGCAAAAATCAGAATATTGGATTGGACTTAAAAATCGGAATTCGGATAATCAGTAAAAACCTATATACCCCGTTGCCATGGCAACCGCGCGAAAATATATCGCGTAAACAAGCCAGCCGGGATATAACAGGATTTAAGAAGCATATATATGCACAGGGGCGCTTAAATCCTGTTATATCCCAGCCCAAATATGGAAGGTGTGAAAGATAACAAAGAATTGTTATTGATAACAAAGAATGTGTCAAATCAAACCAAAGCACAAATGCAGCAACTTACAGTCAGCTTCAACTTTGCGTGGCTTCGGGAGAGTCCGTAAAGCATTGAAAAGGAGAATACCTCTCTCCACCACGCTGCAACCATGCACGCAAGCCAACAATGTAAAGCGCTCCATAGCCGAGCTAGATAAACCATGTACACGACCCGCACAGTGCACAGATGAGAAACAGCAAGCTCGTGCGCCAATTCGTACGCAAGGGCACTCAAACTCACTGCAGCAGTGGGAACGCACTATTTCAAGGAGAACAGAAAGTCGAGTAACGAGCGCAAAGAACCCTCGAAGCCGACGAAGGCCGAGAACGTCGCAGAAGCCTTAGTCACTTCACTGGCCCCTTAGAGTGTTGCTCCAGTTGCTTAACTGCAGGCGAAAACTTCACAGCACTTGCGAATTCAAATAAACTTGGCAGCCGCTCTTCAGATCTGCCGCCCTGGAAGAAGCCCGCCTTTCGAATAAGAGCCTAGACGCGCTAGGCGGGGTATATATCACTTATACCACGGCGCTTCGGTGTATATGGATTTTAGACGCACTTGCCCTCGGGCGCTTTGCGCCCTCGGGCATCGTGCGCCTAAAATCCATATACACCTCAGCGCCGTGGTATAACTAATACATATCGGTGCAACTCTAGTTATATATGGCCTAAAGTGGGTGACAATGTTTGTCTAACAATAACATTCTAATCACTGTTCTAGTTAACGGTGTGGTCTAGGGGGTTGGTTGTGAATTGTCACCCACTTTAGGTGCTCTCACGCCCACGCATTTTAACTTTAATTGATTACACGTCACCCACACACGTAGCTCGCACCAATTTTTTGCTATATAACCAACACCTCACTGCAGCTTTTTCAGTTTATGTACAGCTGAGAAGGCCTACGTGCATGGCTGAAACGTCCTGTCTCAATCGTTTACTACCCATCTGTTTCTTCTGGTGCTCACAATATACTTCTCTGATGTTACAAGATGGAAGCATAAATTGATATAACATGAATCTACCAGTACATAAATAGTTAGGTGAACAAGCAAGACGTACAAACCTTCAGTGTCCACAACAGTGCTAGCCAACTTTGGCTGTGGGTGATTGGCAGTGGTACATGCAGAACTTGTACTCAGTGGCGTATCTATGTGTACCAGTAAAATACGCAATATATATATAGCCATTATACAAAGCAGAAATTTGAACTCTAGAGCTTCCAAGCCCAAGTAAAGGCCTGTTACCCATTATATACTCCTCATTATATCCACAATCCTTAGGAGAACACGCAAAACAAACCTTCAGTGTCCAATCCACTGTTAGGGAATATTGGCTGTGGGTGGTCGGTAGTGACAGCCACAGAGCTTGTACTCAATGACTCGTCTATATACAGAAAATGCAATAGCTATATAGGGAGTTGGTCTCGCATGCTACACCCCTTGTGGAAGGGTTTGGTAGTATTGTGTAAGCTGACCTGTACTACAGGGATATAATTAATGTGTAACCGCTAGCGTCCCGCGACCTCGCAGCGAGCAAGTTGTCGACTGTTCTGGAGGAGGTGAACCGAAGCAACAACGTGAGTGCTTGGACAAGGCTGTTGAATTTCCCTCGACAGTGCTTTCGGGTTCCTGGAAGAGGAGGACGACGGTGGAACCTTGCTAGACTGGTTAATCAGCAGGTAGCTGAAGAGAATGATCCTACACTGGTGACACCGGACCCAAGTGTTGCCCATCCTTATTGTCATGCCAGCAAGTCACAATCTGATCCACTTCATTCTCTGGCCACTAGAGTGTCAACTAAGCTGGAGGAGGGGGATTTCAGAGGCGCGGTACGCTTGGCTTGCTCAGAGGATGCTGTCGCAGAACACAATGACGCCACCATAGCAGCCTTGCGGGCCAAGCACCCAGCCCCGCATCCGGATACCAATTTCCCATTGCCTCCCAAGGAGAATGAACCACAGCCCCCCATAGCAGTGACAGAGCAGGATGTAGCCCGGGCTGTCCTTTCTTTCCCTAGGGGTTCTGCAGGAGGCCCTGACGGACTCCTGCCTCAACACCTCAAGGATCTCATCAGCAATTCTGCCAGGGCGGGAGGCAAGAAGCTGTTGGCAGCACTAACGGCTTTCACCAACCTTGTGCTGTCTGGGATCACACCTGTGCAGGTACGGCCCCTCTTTTTCGGAGCAACCTTAACAGCTCTGAACAAGAAGGATGGTGGATTGCGCCCCATTGCGGTTGGGTGCACCCTTCGACGTATGGTGGCAAAAGTGGCAAGCAGAGCTGTCCTGGAGCGTATGGGATCGCTATTGGCACCACTCCAGCTAGGATTCGGAACGTCCTTGGGAGCAGAAGCAGCAGTCCACTCCGCAAGGGTCTATCTCCACCACCTCCTCCCGGACCATGTCCTCCTCAAGCTCGACTTTAGGAATGCATTCAATAGCATTAGAAGAGATAAGGTGTTGGAAGCAGCAAGGGAAAGCATTCCTGAGCTTTTCCACTATGTCTTCTCCTGTTACTCCGCCCCATCTACCCTTTTCCTGCATGGGACAACCCTGCAATCTGCTGAGGGGGTTCAGCAAGGAGACCCTCTGGGACCCCTCCTCTTTTGCCTGACCATTCACCCTCTCATCACACCCCTGAAATCAGAATTCAGGGTTTTCTATCTGGATGATGGCACAATTGGAGGTGCCGAGGAAGAGGTGTTACGAGACCTACAGTACATTGAATGCCAGGCTGCCCACTTAGGTCTATTTCTGAACCATGCGAAGACAGAGCTCATTTGTGAAGAACCAGCTGGTGATCTTTTGCTGCAAGCAGCTCCAGACTTGTGTCAGGTGAAGCCTGAGAATGCCACCCTCCTTGGGGCCCCCATTGGTCAGCTGAAGTCCATCAATTCAGCAATTTCTAGTCGGCTGCAGGCCCTAAAGACCATGGGTTCCAGGTTGCCCCACTTCCACAGGCAGGATGCGCTTCTGCTGCTTAGGCAATCCTTCGCCATTCCTAAGATCCTGTACACCCTCAGAACTGCCCCATGCTGCATTTCACCGGTACTGGCCTCTTTTGACCAGGAGCTACGATCGATCCTCACTAGCATCTTGAATGTCAGCCTGGACGACCACTCAGCCTGGATACAAGCCACTCTTCCTGTTAGGGCTGGAGGTTTGGGGATCCGAAGGGCCACCCAGCTTGCCCCCTCCGCCTTTTTGGCATCTGCTGCTGGGTGCAAGGATCTTCTGAACCAGATCATCCCTAACCGGTTGAAAGGCACGCCCCCCCCATACACCCTGGAGGTTCGTAATGAGTGGCAGCAGGGTCACCAGCACACACCACCTCCCACCCCAGTGAAGCAGCAGCAGAAAGAGTGGGACAAGCCCCACATTGAGGCGACTCAGCAAGGGCTGCTGGACTCTGCTGCAGACCCCAGGACGAGAGCTAGACTTTTGGCAGTTCAGGCTAAGGAGTCTGGTGCATGGCTGAATGCACTGCCTGTTCCATCCCTGGGGCTCCGCCTTGATGATGAAGTGGTGCGCATCGCTGCCGGTCTTCGTCTCGGTGTTCCCCTTTGCCGTCCACACGTGTGCAGTCAGTGTGGAGGCCATGTGGACAAGCTGGGCATACATGGGCTCAGCTGCAAGTTCAGTGCAGGGCGTCTTCCGCGGCACACGGCAATCAACACTATTGTCAAGACGTCCCTAGCCAGAGCGCAGTTTCCATCTACGCTGGAGCCCTCTGGCCTCAGCCGGTCAGACGGCAAACGCCCAGACGGGGTTACCATCACTCCATGGCAAGCAGGTCGCACCCTTGTTTGGGATGTGACCTGCCCCGACACCTATGCAGTCTCCCATATGGTGTTGTCAACAAGAGAGGCAGGAGCGGTGGCGGCTGCAGCCGAGGCCAAGAAGACTGTAAAATACGCGGAGCTGGCTAGGACTCACCATGTGGCCCCACTGGCGGTCGAGACATCTGGTGTGTTTGGCTCAGGGGCTCGCGAATTCTTCACTGAACTGGGCAGGCGGTTGATTCGAGTCACAGGGGATTTGATGTCCCGGTGCCACATGATCCAGCAGATATCAGTTGCCCTACAAAGAGGCAACGCTGCCTCGGTGCTGGGCACCATGGAACAATGTAATTTACTTGACAATTAATTACTATTCAGACATTGCATAGGTGGTGCTGTGCACTGCCTATTAATTACTTTGACTCTGTTATTAGTCATTTCAATCATGCTTATGCATATAATTATAAAATTATATATTATATAAAAAAAAAAAAAAAAAAAAAAAAAAAAAAAAAAAAAAAAAAAAATTATGGTTAATTCTTGCACAATATTAAGGTAGGGTGGCAGTGCGGCGAGTGATGCGTGGAGTGTTCGAATTCACTTTGTTTTGCTTGTATGGCTTGCTCTGCCTTTACAGTACTAGTGTACCCCAGATTTGAAGTGACCCCGATTTGAAGTGGCCCAAAACCAGTTAGGGTTAACATTCACACTTGTATATTCGTTTGTTTACTTAAATCAGTTTGGTCCATGCAACCAATACAGCACAACCAGCCCAGTTCAGTTAAAATGGTTTGGCTCTTGTATAATTGACACCTTGGCGGTCACTTGGATAGTAAAGAAATTACTTTGCTGATAATTTTGGACATCAAAAGCAAACTTTGAGGCTGAGTTTGGAAAGTGATTCAAGCAAACCAGTTTCGCAGTGAAATCCAGATACCAAGAATTAGTAATTTCAGCACTAAAGCTTCTCTCACATGTAAAACAATTATTCCTAAGCAAAGACTTCTTACCCATTACATCACCTAACCACAACAATTTGGTGAATATGCAAGACAAACCTTCAGTTTCCACTCCAGTGCTAGTCAACGTTGGCTGAAGTAGATCGGTAGTGATAGCCACAGAACTTGTAATCAATAATTCATCTATTAATTCAACACAAGCAAAATATGAAACAATTATGTGTATAGCCATATTTTACAAATTAATTATCAACCGAATATAGTGGGAACTATTGGCAGGGTTTTAACTTTGGCTGTTTGGTGGATTTCTGAAAATTGCCAAACTTAATTCCTTACCAATATTACCACCCATGTACTGAAGTATGATGTGTAGGCGGCTCATTTACAAGGCAGTCAATGTGTATGTAATGTTTGCAACTGATATGGACTTCAGTATCCACAAGTAAAGTAGCTGTGCTCTAGTGTGGTCTTTTCTCAAGAAGGAGACAGAACCAATGAACGAACATGTGCGTTGAGAGGGCGAGCTCTTGTGCTGGATGAGGACGCAAGTTAAGGCCTGAAAGAAGCACAGTGCGACTCACAGCACATACACCAGTATACCACCAATGAGAGAGTGACACCTAAAGAGAGAACTAAGATATGAAGGTACACTGCTAAAATGAGATGAAACCAGAGCAAACGGTTCTCCATCATTGCCATACTCAATGACATCATCGGTGTTTAGGATGTGGAATCTGCCAAATTTTAACTTGCCAAAAGCCTAGCTCCACTATTTCCCACTGTATACAGCTATAACTCTAAAGATACTTCTACAAGTAAATGTGATGAATTTGAGAAGACGGGCGTTTTGCGCTATGTATGATGTGTCATTATGGGAAACATGCATATAGCTACAAACATGCATATAGCTACAACCGGGCAACTGTGACACAAACACTGGTGTAATTGGATGGTAAATCCACCAATACGTCTTTCATTATGATACATACTCTTGACAACATTATGTGTTTAAGTGATCGCATACATATAGTCTATACATGTATGCCTATCAATCTACACTGGTACTGGCTGCAAACATGCACGTACCTGGAGTGGCAGTGGAGAGTTGACTTTCTTCCATACCAGTAACCCAGGTCCATGACATGCCTTCCCAGCACACCTGATACTGCCAGATGTTAGTGAAAGGCCACGGGGGAAGACATATGGGTAGTCCGCATCCCATGATTACCACAGCAGCACATGGAATGATCACAGCAAAATAAAGCAGAACACGTGCACATTGTTGAGTTGATAGGGGTGGGGAATCTGAGATCAAAGATGCTCTTCTGTTGCCATTAACTGGAGTAACAGAGTTCAAAGTAAAAGTTATACAAGCTTAACTTTATAGCTTACGGTATAGTACCTATAACCTACTTATAGTATCTTAAGGATAGGGAACTTCCTTAATAATAGGTTCTTCTATTGATCATCAATACATAGACCATTTTCCCGAGGGTCACATGAGATGACGTCATCGGCCTAGTGTAAGACAAAAGCTGTAGGCGACAGTATTGTAATTATGCAGCGTTGTTGTAGTTATAGTCTAGTCACAGTAACATAACAATGATCACAGCTAGCATCCGGTACTTCGGCCGCCCCTTCTTCGTAATATTATAGCTATAGCTAAGAGGAGCCAGAGATTTTAACTTGGCATGCTTTGAGAGCAGGGTAATATAGGCTAGAGCTGAATAGAATGAACGCATAGCTGTCTTCCTTATGCTAGGAGGCAGAGAGTGAAAAGCAACTGAAGTAATTTACTTCGCGGCCGCTTGCTCTCTGCCTCCTAGCTAGCTATGCGTGTGCACATCTGATGCTGCCAGATGTTAGTGAAAGGCCATGGGGGAAGACAGATGGGTAGCCCATTGACTATAGTAGTATAGACTGTAGTCTCTTGACTACCACAGCAGCACATGGAATGACCAGCACAGGAACAGCAATATAAATTACAAGTTTAAGGGTTAATAACTTTGAGGCTGAACTTGAAGATAATTAATGATGGCGAGTTAGCTTCAGGTGAAGGTGACCGTCTTTTGTGTGCATCAGAACCTTGGATTTGTTTCTGCAATTGTTGGCCACCACCTAGAGCATTTATGAGAAGGGTGATGTTGAATCACACCTTACACCACATCACCTAAATGTTTATTAAAAGATCACTCACTATAGACCACTTCATAAATAATAACATGTTTTTGTGCATTTTGTACTGTTGCAAAAGAAAATTACAAGTATAGGGCTGAAGCCGTCATACTGTTTCATGAATTGAGTTGCCTTTGATCAATTGGACTAGACAGTCACAGAAGATAATTGATACATACTGTGACACACACGGCTACCTAGTATGCTGTGCCTAGAGAAGGTGCTCCAGGAACTGCAGTGGAAGTGTCAACTACAATGACTTCTTATACCGCAGATCACTCCGAGGACATTTCCCCTGTAGTGAAGGTGGTTGAAAGTCTGCTTCTTACACACAAAAGGAATACTGCCATGAATCAGTGCACAACAAAGTTAATCATTTAATTCACATCAATGGAAAGTGGTTCTGGATTATCATTGCTCATTGCATCATTGCAGTGTGTGACTACAGCAGCTTTGCACTATTGTAGGAAACACACACACTTTCTTTTTTTAATTCACATTTCATTTACTCAACAACAGTACAGAGCAAAAGAAATGGTGTTGAGTTTAAAACAGGTGATGCGCAGCATGCTGTGGAACACTTGGCACATCAGTTAGTCCTGACCTCAACAACAAAGGTGTATGATAGCTATAACTTACAGAGACTAGTAATGACACTACATGTACACTATGATACTGCTTGAAAAATGTGTTACAGTGAACAATATGTTATGGGTTTAACTGCTGTAAGATGAAAAACTTGCTGTGTTTCTCAGTGCCCAGATAGTGTATGAGCCACGTAGCGATGCTTGTATGAGTTGTTCTTGCACTTGATGTCTTGTGATTCTGTTGGTGTTTGTTAGGTTAAAGAGATAGTCTAGGCTTCGAACGTCTAGGAAGCCTCTGCTGCCAACCTGTATGGTATGCAGGCTTCCTGCAACACCTTTCTACCTCACTACTTCTAGAAGGTGTAGATATTTTGCCTCCTTCCTGATTGCAATATCCTGGAAATTTCCTTCCCAGCAAACAGTGAGCTCAAAAATATGTATCTGATGATCATTCCAGACTATGATGTTTGGTCTTAGGTCGATCAGTAGGTATTGGGGGATACGATAGTCTGTACCATCTAGGTCTGCCGTAACACAAAACAAGGATAGTACATTGGCCTGCAAATGATGAAAAAGGGTCAACAAGACCTTGTTGTGTCTGACATTGTATCGGCCTTGCTTGAGTGCAGTGGGACAGTTGTTCAGTACATGTAATTGCGTCTGATGATGTTGGATGCTGTCACTGGAACATATCAGGCAGTGGTCACTTTGGATCTTCTTCCAAAGACAAAGGTTGCTATTGCGTGGGAGAGTGTCAGTAATGGCTTTCATGCCATAAGCAAAAATGTTCTCAAGTAGCTTGGTTGTAGCTACTGTCCACTGATCATCTGCTTTGTTCTCTCTCATACTAAGTGCGATCGTATCCTGCCTCAGCTCCTCTGCAATCTTTCGGAAGGGAACTGTGTTGCAAACGGCACCGCAGAGCTGCACTTGAATGGTACCCTCACTCCACTCTTGCAGCAGCAGATCGATCTCTTCGTCCAACCACGTGCGTCCGCATTCCGCCATCTTACCTCGCTTTACAACCGGGTCAAAACCTACTTTGCAAGTGGGTCGAACTCAGTTATTTAAACTGGTTTCAACCCGGTTTGCAGCGCATGTGAAAGGTGCAAAGTGGGTCGAACCCAGGTTCGACCCGCTTTGAAATGGTCCATGTAAAAGGGGTCTTACAAAAAGTGCAGGGACAAGGTCAAAGCACTGAAAAAAAGTATAAGGAAGTTGTGGACGGGCTGCGGAGGAGTGGTGTCGGCATGGAAAGCGATGAGGAAGTCAGAGTGTCTGACTTTCCGTGGTTTGGAGTAATCCATGCCATTTTAAGGAACAGGGCAGTAACCAATCCATGGAACATTATTGACAGTGCCAACCCAGGAACAAGCCAAGTACCCAGCAACTCGTCTAGTAGCAGGGCCGAGGGTGAAGAGGAGAAAGAGAGCGATGTAGAGCACGAGTCTGGCAGTATGGTCCAAGAAACTACTCCAACAGGGAGCACGACACCCACTGTTGCAGACAGCAGGACCCCTACACCAAGTAACAGCAGGAGCACGACCCCCACTGTGGCAGACTGCAGGACCCCCACACTGAGCAACAGCAGGAGTGTGACACCTACTGACAGGACCACCACACCAGCACCTCAGGCACCACCAAAAAAGAAGAGAAAGAAAGTAACAAAAATGGATAAGGCTGATAAGGTAACTAGTGAATTGTTGGAGAAGGTAATGAAGCAGCAGGTGGAGCAGAGGGAGAAGGCAAATGAACTAGAAAGACAAAGAATGAAGTTGGAGGAAGAGAAAGCCAAGAGGGAGTCAGAGAGAGATGAGCAGTTCATGACTTTGCTGGGACAACTCGTGTCCATGGTAAGGCCACCACAGCCCCAGCCTATAAAGAAGGAGTTGAGCAGAACGGTTGTTCGCGAACTCCTCCCGCGAGCAACGGCGCATGGACACCAAACTTTCCCAGATTACGGACGCCACACCCGGTCTCGATCTAAGGGGGGCGACGTGCGCGAAGAAGCCCCTGCCGAGGAGTGCGCGGTGAAAAACCTCCAAACGAACGTCCGCCATATTGGATTTACGGAGAAAATATATGGTTTTCTGCGCACGCTCCTATGCTGCCAATACAAAAGAAGAACCCCAACCGTTGTTCGCGAACTCCTCTCGCGAACGTCGACGAAAAGCGCCCCAACGTTCCCAGCCGTCGTACGCTGTACCTTACATCAATATAAGGTGGTAGACGTGCTAAAATAAGCTGGTGCCGAGGAGCGCGCGGCTAAAACTCAGGATGAACCGACCGTCGGCCATCTTGGATCTGCGATAAACGTAAGGACCCCTCTACAGGACGCACTAGACCCCCCTACAGGAAGCACTCAACCACTTTACAGTTTACCCTCCTATATACAGGGCCTGCCGAAGGCGGGGGCCTTGCAGCCTTCCGGTTCCTCTACAACCACCACCAATGCCAAGGCCAACACCACTCCTACATTCCCATGGAACCATGTATAGTTTTTCCTGCAATGAGGACGCTGAAGATGACGAAACATCAGAGTGAATGTGGGCATGCATCAATCTGATCTATTAGCTATGTTCATGCACAGTCAGGTTACATTAGCAAGGGATACATGGTGGGTGAATGCTTGTAATAGTCAATTGAATGATGATGACCAGTCTAGAACAACCATCCATGCCAAGCACACTGTTTCACTCCTGCAACACAATTTTATGATAATAAAGTAAAGTTGCACCGATATGGGGTTATTGGCATGTTCAAGAGAAGAAACCACAGAGTGCTCTTCTAATTGCCTCTGCAGTAGCTGAAACACCTGTAGCATTGGTAGCATTGGTAGCATCTGCTGAACTTGTTGCTTCTTCCTCACACAGCCAGTCATCATCAAAATCATCACCATGTACTTCACACAGATTGTGAAGAATACAGCATGCAGAAACCGGTGTCGGCATGAAGCTGATGTCAGTATCATTCCTCTTCATGAGCGACCTCCAGTGTCCTTTCAAATGGCCAAATGCGCATTTTACAACTAACTTCCCTAAACCCTAACTTCGTGGACAGTAACACACACAGTTGACAGACCTACACCAAAAAGATGGGCAATTGATCTATACTCAATGTTAGTGCCTAGTCTCCATAAAGTAATGGCAATCCTCTCTTCAACAGATAAGGGCATTCTCACAACATGTCTGCGCTGGAGCTGGGGATGGAGTTGGATGCAAAGAAAATGAAACGTAGGCCTGCTGATTCTGAAGTTTCTCTTCCATTCTTCATCATTCCAGCTTGCCACAACGTTGTTGAGAAACGCGTGACTCCTGTGTCTCACCCATATTGTCCGTCTCTGCCGTACAGCGAGTAGAAGATGTCTTCGCGCCAGTACCATCGTGATCAGGGCGGGCTCGTCCTCTTGACGGTGACGAAGGGCCTCCCTTCGTCTTCTTGCAGCCATGACCCTAGCTCTCGCTGCACTGCGTCGCTGTTTCTGTCTCCTCCAAACCCAAACTAGTGCGAAACATAAAAGAAGAATCACTGTCTCGTCCTCCACCGCCATTTTCTTTGCATGAATTATGTCACTTTCTTTGTGAACGAATAATGCTCACGTGAACGCGAAGCGAGTCAAAACCGGGTTGAAACCAGTTTCGCTTACCCGGTTTAGTTGCGCATGTGAAAGGGGGGTCTCTGTAGGCTTCGTGCATGGTGCAAGTGAGCTTGAGTGTCTGCCTCAGTTACTGCAGTTGCTGCATGCTTGGAAATTTGCTTCCTGGATAGTTCAGGGTGTTGGGATACAATCTGGTTTGCTTCTACTGCAGCTAAGAATTTCTTTGCTATTCCTTTGTCATGATCACTCTGTCTTTGGGCTAGAAATCTGCAGCATGCATCTTGGGATGTCAGTAATCCAGTGTATCGAGTAACTTGCAGCTTCTTAAAAACTGTTGGCAAAGATGGCATCTCCAGGCCTCCTAATGATCTTGGAAGATATAGCCGAGATGGGTCTGCACATCTTGGAAGCCCACTCCATATCTTTAGGTACTTCCTGGCTAGTGGCTCTAAAGTGCGTTCAACCCATGTTAGAGGAAGATCAGCTATGGTTAGTAGCCAGTTAAGACGAGGGATCAGAGCTTCTTTGTAGATGCGTAACTTCTGTTGCCTGGTAAGAGGTGCTTCATGAACCCGAGTGAGGTAGCTTTCTAGCTTAGATTAAGCTAGATTTAATCTCTTCACTGTCAAATCGTGTAGTAATGAGAAGACCAAGAAATTTGACAGCTTTGTTTGCTAGAAAAGGTAAGGGTTCCCCAGCCATTGTCAGCTTTGGGTCATATACCCTGCCTGTTTGACCTGTGATTGCCACTGCTACACATTTGTTCACCTTTGCCTTCATTAAAGCCCACTATATAACCAACGTTGTGTAACATCTAACATGGTCTGACAGTTTTCTTTACTATTGGAGACAAGGCAAGTGTCATCAGCCTACTGTAAAGTTGGAATGACCACTGAGGAGCTGCTGAAACAATACCGTATGTGATGACATTGGGATTGAATGGTATCCAACAGTAGATTTATTACAACGTTGAAAATGGCAGCAGATAGGGGGTCACCTTGATAAACTCCAATCTGAAGATGAATAGGATTCGATATCCTTTGGTGTGTGGATACTAACGCGCAAAGATTGGAATAAAGACTGCTCACAATGCGGATGAAATGCGCAGGGAGATGATAATGATGCAAAGCATGTAATATCAGGTTATGGTGTACGCTGCCATAAGCATTAGCTATATCCAACCAGCAAACATGTATATTCCGTTGGTTATGATGAACATCTGTTAGAGCCATCAGGCGCTTTTTTAGAATGGATGTGTAAAGTTTGCCTATACACAATGTCAGGGCTATTGGTCGGAAAAGTGAAGGGTCAGCTGGATCATTTGCACTAGTGCTCTTTGGTAATAGTGCGATTACCGCTACCTGCCACGATGTTGGGATGGATCCAGTGCACCAAGCCATATTGAAAAGACGTACAAGAATTAGTACTATGGCCGGGCACATCTTGAATACACACACACACACACACACACACACACACACACACACACACACACACACACACACACACACACACACACACACACCACACACACCACACACACCAGATACACACACACACACCACACACCACACCACACAAATCAGACACACACACGAACACACACACACACACACACAACAGAGAGGGTAGAAATATCAAATAAAACTGCTCGCTCACTTACTGCTCACTACATGTGCCTTCTCCAATTCCTTTGCCAGTTTCATATACTTTGTATTCCTCACTGCTTCCACCACTGTCTGCCATGTGCGCGGGAAGTCACCACTTCCTTTGTAGTTGTCCACCCACTTGGTGACCAGGTCTAGCATACAGTCAGTGACACTCTTGCCATTGTTACTCTCAATTGTGTCCATCAGTGAGCCCTCAAAATGAAGAGCAGTGCCAAACTGTCTCCACTTTGCATCAAGTTTCCCCCCAAGGGCCTGTATTACATCTGTCATAGGCAAACAATGAAGTTAACATCTTATGATAATAACAAGTCATTGTATTCTATGCCCTTACCAGATGGATGGGTCACTTGTCCACCAGCTCCACCAGGTGGTGGGACATGTACAGCTGTGGAATGAAATGAGGGATGTGTGAGAAGTCAAACACTGCAGCCATGGAACCACTCAGCAAATTCATTTATCAAGGAGAAGGAGCATTAAATGTTTTAACCTACAACATGCACACCATGTATAACACATCCAAGTGTACTGGTGTACAATAGTGTGCCAAATCCTCAATCTATGGGGCTTCAGCTATATTATGTCAACGAACTTTGCAAAGACACAACTAACCCCTTAGTCATAAGTGTGGCATAAGCTGAACACTAACTATGTAGTGTTAATTACTGACTGTACTAGTCATAGCTGTGCTACTATCTTAGTCATGTCAAGTGTTGGTTGTGACTGTACTTAGTATCATCTTAGACAATGCTCTTTGTTGCTTGAATAATAAGTTGTTGTTGGCAAAGTGACTGCGGATGTTTACCATAGTATTCTACAATAAGGAAAATCTTCGGTCATAAGTGTTTCACATCAAATTATTCTCCGAAGAACTACGCCTCACTGAAATATTGCAGTGCTTGGCTCGTTGATTTCCCTCACAAAAGGTTAATAAAAGTATGTCTGTGTAGTCAATCTTCATACTGGACACAGCTGGGCCTTCTGGCAGGTGACACTTGCACCGTGGAGAAATTTGCCACAAGCAATGACATCACATGATTAAGCGTGGGCTGTAAGGACTCACAAGAAACAACTCACAGCTACACTTTTGGGGCTTTGTCATATCAGCAAAAACAATCTACTTGGGGCTTTGTCTAGCTACCATAAGGAATTCTTGACCATGTTCTTGACTACTTCAGTAAGCGGTATGAGCTACCACTGCTGTGTAAGTACTGTGTATCAGACAGCACGGTAGTGCTTTCTTTGTAGGGATGGTGGTGGTTGTCTGTATGCTGTAATACAAACAAAAAGTTGCGCTACTCCTAAATGGAACCAAAAACCGGCACACAAAGCTTCCCATGAAGAAACGGGGACTGAACAGAGCATATAGCTAATCTAGTCTGGCTTGCTAGACCGTCCCTTCCTTAATCCGCCCCCCCGGGCGCTTGTTGGGACGGTCGCAGCAGGCCAGATTAATAGCTAATCTTGCTTCCAAGCGAAGGCGCGCCAACATGTAGAGAGCGCCCTTGCCTTTTCCCCATGTTCCGTCTTCTTCCTCTTCTTCTTCTTCTTCACTGACAGCCATAATGCACAAACCAAAGGGACCAAGAGAATACTTCTCGCACTATTTTGCTCCATTTTGGCTGGCTGCATTCCTTTGTAGGTTAGAAGACGGCATAATGTAGTGCAAAAGACGACGCTTGCCACAACTCCAGCCGCGTTACTTGGCCAAGCGGGCCGGACGCCATTTTCAAATTACGTAATGCAACTGGATGACACTGGCGTGACTGGTGCTATTGCGAGAAGGCTCCTTCTTCCGTTGCTTTGCACCACTGTGGAATTCTTCGCCTTGCTCTACGACTTGTCATGACATTTGACTTGTGGAATGAATTATTCACAATGTCAATATTATTTCTCAGCTAATTCTATCAGGAGCTACACAAGGTTAAAGTTAAAATAGCCATATCGTGCATCTTAACTCATGCTCCATCAAAAGTACAGAAACCAGAAATGATAAACATTTTCTGCAAAAATTGTAAGGATGTAGGGATGGCATAAAAAGGATAGAAACAAGTAAAGACTGTTACACAGTGGAGCATTAACCATCGTCCCTACATTCAAGGGTGTAGGACTATAAGGTGTGACATTCTTGCACGTAGGAACCATGGTTAATACTCCACTGTGTAACAGCCTTACTTGTTTCCGTTATTCTTGGGGCGCCAAAGGCGCCCCTATATTGTTTCAGATTTAGGTATTTGTATGGCTTCATGTTCGTATAATTATATTAATAATACTAGCGGACAGACCCGCCCTTTGGGCAGGTCTCTCCGCATGCTCAGCGTATGCCAGCTGGTCGGACACAGGCTGGTAATGCCATTGCTACTCAGGCCCCAGCTAGTAATGCACTGGCTGGTCATGCATGCTCTGGCAAAGGATAGTCCAGGCTGACCTGGTGATGTCAGTGTGACTGACCTAGTTACCATGTGTGCCTGCAAATTTACATTGAAGATCACCGTAGACAAACAACGGATAGTTGTAAGAAGCTGATGGTTTCTGTGTGTGAGACAATTAACCCCCTTTCTCTTTTCTCCACTACGGCATCGCGCTAGCTTAGGTGCATTCCTTGCACCTGCGCGAACGCCTAGGATACGGCATACTTTCTTCCAAGATCCAAGATGGCCGACGGTTGGTTCATTCTGGGTTATCGCCGCACGCTCCTTGGTAGCAGCTTATGTTAGCACGTCTACCACCTTATATTGATGTGAGGTACAGCGTGCCATGGCTGGGAACGTTTGGGCACGTTTTGTCGACGTTCGCGAACAATGGTTGGGGGTTGGGGTTTGTATTGGCAGCATGGGAGCGTGCGCGGAAAACCGTATATTTTCTCCGTAAATCCAAGATGGACGGTCGTTTGGAGGTTTTTCGCCACGCACTCCTTGGCAGCTACAGCGCTCCATCTATCCACGTACCTTTTAAACTATGAGTCTGCTCTCTGAGAAAATCTGGATTCCTGACAGCTTTAGTAGTAGTGGCAGTCACGACATGGCTGTAGAGGACACTCCGTGGTGTAGCTACATCATGAATCCTCAAACCCCAATGGTGTTACATGCACTGTAGCCCCCCACCCCCTGCTGCTTCAAGCAGTGTAGGGTTATTATGTAAAATAAAGGTTGTAAGGGATGACAATATGCACCCAGCTGTATTTTTCTATCAGTGAAATTTGACACATTGGCATATAGGGACTGCTCAGTTTACACTGATGTGTATAAACCACAAGTCTACTTTCATCATGTGTCGCGGAGAATAAACATTGTGATTCACCTTTGGACAATCTCTACCCTGTGTTGTCCTTAGGTGTGTTGAATGCTTCATATTGACTGTATGCATACACTACCCTGACCATTTGCCATTTTCCCTGCAGAGTTGAATGCCGAACAGCTTCAGAGCATTCTGAAGTGGAACAAGCAATCCTGTGTGTGCATGCAACCACACACACACACACTCACACACACACAAACACAGTGCAGTGCTTGTATATAGCAATAATGTAGGGGCATGGGTTGCGTTGCTGCAGTACTTCAGGGACTTAGGGAAGGGGATTTCCGAGCGATTCAGGAAACCTTTATTAGAGGAATCTCTGACAACTAATGCTGAGTTGTGGTAAAAGATGAGTTAGAGCTACTGCTGACGTTGTTGCTGCTGTTACTCTAGAAATATGTTGTTTACCATACCACCGTGTGGGACAGTCATTTTGATGATGCATAATTATACAATTTCATGTAAGCATACTCTCTGTGATCTACTGTCTATTTCAGAAAGGTTGCCCCAATGTCAAATGGTAGATTGCGAATGGTATGTAGCAAGTAGTGTGGCGTTGTAGAGTGCTGTCTAGTGTGCTTGTCTTGAGTGGCACATGTGACTAAAATGACACAGTAGGCATCAAATTTTATGAAGTTGCACAATGATGTCACTCCATTTGCCAGTTACCATGTGTGATTGACCATTTGTAATTTGGGTAACCATTCTGAAATTAACTGTAGTAAGGTGAAAATGGAGCTACTTCCATGTCCCCGTCTACATTACCTTGAACATGGTACGGGAATATTGCTCCACTGAGTAATGAAGATGGATGAGTTACGTGGGGATATGACCAGGTTGGGATTCATCCTATCTTTAATGGTGTTTTGCCATCTCTCAATTGAACGAAATGTGTTCAAGAAGATGTGTTGATAGAGTCATACTCGTAAAAAGCCTAACGAAAGACTATTCTGCGAGATATCGCTCCAATTGTTACTGACGGACATTCTAAAATGGCCACGCTCGACTCTCTCTCTTTGCTAGGCTCATAATCATCTTTCTTCGTATATCGCCGTAAACCCGAAGAACGTAAAGTCTTTCTAGAACATGTTTAAGTAATAGTATTGTAGCAGAAAGCTTATCTAACTATTCTCCTACGAGGTACAGCCCCAAATACAACAGAGGTCGAACAACTCGTTGGCCAATGAGAGACAAATCATGGCATTCCTTCTTAGCCTAATAGGGTAGCGTTTTTAGACACCACACTCCTCCTCCAGGCACAAAACAACATGTACATACTCATTCAGAATGTTATGTAGATCAAAAAGCATCAGCAAAGCATTTTGGCAGTTTGTAGGTGTGCTTTCACTGGATGACTTCCTGGTCTTGAGACTAGAAACTCTTGCAGCCCCAGTTTTTGGCATTGTGATGTATCTTTCAAACCAGCAGCAATGCTGCATACCCAGCTATCTGAACTATTGAACATACACAGGGAAGTTGTTAGCAAGTAGTTCGAGTTCAGGGGTGCCCCACAAGCTTTTTTTAACTCGAATTACTTGTTATGCCATCCCTACATCTTATTATAATAAACGTAACGCACATTTTTGTTGTTCGGGATAATCTCCTTCAATTCTGGATGAAACTTGGTAGGATTACGAAGGGGCGTGCTGTGAGTAACCTCGCCGAGCCGAAGTTTGGTTTAAAGTCGTTCCATCCGAGTTCTTGCCACTTTTACGGTCGCTGCCGTATCTAAGAGATAGGGAAAAGATCGTGTTTCGTTTTCCAGAAACTCCTCCTTCAATTTCCCACCAATCTTTGGCAAACTTGGAATAGTATATCACGGAAATACGGGGGGTAATCTAAGGTGGGCATCGCCTTGGCCGCTGAACTCCTTTAGGCGAAATGGATTAACATAAGTAAGTTCTGTACGCACGGAGTTTTACGGAGCGAGTTTACAGAATGCTCCCAATTAAATGGACGGTTTTGATTGGTTAAATGCTCCAAATTTAAAATGATATGCTGGGAACCCACCTGAAGGACGGGCATTCAGCTAGTCCTTACAACGTTTGCAGAAAATTTTATTATTTCTAGTCTGGAATTAGGGCCATGGACAATAATAGGCCATAGTCAGGCGTTGCGTGACCCCTCCTCGCTGAAGGGTCAGGTTAAGTCTAATACATTGACTTGTGCAGCACGCCACAATGGTTGCGTGCCCAATCAGATTGCAGGAAAGGTGTGAAATATTTATTGCTTGCGTGTCCGCAAATGGTAGCAGACCAGAGCATGGACCAGAGAGTATTATACGCTGTGACAGAAGCCATCCAGCGCCTTGGTTATTCTACCATGAAGCCAGAGCAACTTCAGGTCGTGTCTGGCATTGATTCTGGGAGGGACGTTTTCGCTGTTTCGCCGACCGGCTTCGGCAAGAACCATTGCTACGCATGCTCGCCGACAGTGTTTGGCCTGGTGTTGCCGGTCAAAGGGACATCGATAGACCTCGCTGTCGCTCATTTGACGGCTATTATGAAAGATCAGGTAAGTGTTGCGAGCTGGGCGAGGCATAATGTTGTGCAATAATTACATTCCACGTGGACAAGTCAATGTATTAGATTTAACCTGACCCTTCCGTGAGGAGGGGTCAAGCGCCGCCTGACTAAATTGGCCATGCATCCACTGGCTTTCAATGATTCTCATACAGTCACAGAAGGAGGAAACGTAGATGCTTCTTACGGAAGATGAATTGTAGAAATATGATCACTTCACTATAGAAGAGAGAGACATATTCTGAAATGTGTTTGGAATATGGACCATACGTATATAGACTGCCTTGTGCAGTATGGTACATCTCACTATTGCACAATACTGTTAATTGCCGAGCGGCGAGCGTAAGCGAGCGAAGCGAGGCTAATGATCGCTGTCTATTTGAGCCTTGGCGATATATATCCAATATTTATATCGCACAACACGTGACTGCGCATGTGACGGCTCGTCTTTCAAAGGATGCTTCTGCTCCTGTTCGGCTGCTCATCTTTGCCGGCATGCTCCCGCGGATCAGGGGCACAGAAGGAGAGGAAAGCCAGAGATGGGAATGGCAACGATGAGGCTGCATCCAGCACGCCGAGGGGGCCACGCCGCATAACAGTGCGTGTGACTTGATACGGAGACAGCGGGGCAAAGATAGACTAGAATTGAATGCGGAGGATAGGTGCAAGGCTACTGGCATCAGCGATGGACGAGCAGCGGCAGTCCAGGCTTGGGGAGCTTTGGCAGTAACAAACAAGGCGCTTGGCTGCTAAGACAGCTCCATTCTGTAACATCACAATACACTTGTCTACTGGCCAAGTAATATTCAGGCTGCGAGGCAATTCTTATGCGCTTAGCGTATGCCTAGTATATAAAATATCTGTACACTGGCTCATTGGAATCATAAAATGTGTTGTTCTTCACCTGATGCAATCAGGACAGTGTCTTGCTGAGACAGGGCTGAATCCTATGCTGCAACACAAAAAAGGAGCTCCAATGGTTGTTGCGAACTCCACTCGCGAGCATCGACGCATCACAACCAAACTTTCCCAGTTGTCAAACACTGTATCACATCTCGATCTAAGGTGGTCGGGTACACGAATAAGCTGCTGTCGAAGACAGAACAGCAGAAACCATGAACCAACTGTCTGCCATCTTGGATTTATGGAGAAAGGAACATGCACCTACTCCTGTGCATCAGGAGCAGATCAGGCAAGGTATACTGACCACATAACACGAGATGAGCAATACGCTCAAGAGCCTTTGTCAGTAAGCAGTTGATAAAGGCTCTCGAGCCGAAACGTCCTGCGACCCTCCTTTCTTCAAGCTGCAGTATTGCTCATCGAATTATTTGATAAACGTAAAAGGATGTTTTCGAGTGCCATTTTCTCGCTGACAGACCACGTTCGCTTGCCTTCCAGGTCAGTTTAGTGTAAGAATAGTTTGTATTTAACCCTAATAAGCCTTGTTTTGGCGGTTTTCAGCGCTTTTCGCGATTTCGTTCCTCTATCTATGCTCTACCTATGTATTGTGAATCAGAAACACCCTGCACTATCCCCGAGGGGTCCGACACGACTCACTCAAGCGTACGAGATTTCGAAATCCACCGGATTTCAAATGGATTTCTGGATTTCACTTGGATTTCACATGGATTTCTGGATTTCACGAGGATTTCACGTGGATTTCTGGATTTCACGTGTTTTTCTGGATTTCACGATTAGTGACCTGTTTCTGAGCAGTATAAGCCATTATAGGCCAATCCGGGCCGATCTTAGCAATGAAGCGTCTGTGATAGCTTGCCTGCGGCGCCTTAACCTGTCTAGCCACCAAAACTACGTAGTTCAGACTCTCGCTGGCAGATCTCAGCCGTCACACTATTGCTGTAGCACGGCTGTTTCGAGGCGGCAACTTAGTTTTCCGAAATGGGAAGTTGGGAATGGGAATGGGAATACGTGTACAACGACTGTCGTCGATGTCGGCCAGTTATTGCCTTGCCCCCAGGCCATCTTCGCTGCCAAGGAGGCCGGAACTCTCCATCTGGATAGATCTGACCCAGTAAAGGTGAGCTGTGCTTTAAAAATTGTGGAACATGGCTTTAGGTTACGAAACTAGACAGTTTCCCCGCAAAGATTTAAATGGCTCGTAGCGTAGTTCTGCGGGTTTTCCCGCCAGTGAGCTATGTCTTGTGTGATAGCCAAGGGAGTGTAGAACTAGGTGATACGGAGCCTGTTCTGCTGCGCGCTAAACTTTTGGCGAAATACGCGTTTGTAATGTAGCATGTTCTGCCATTTTGCATTTGCCTTGCGCAATTATCATATTAGCTATATGCATACTGACTTTCTCACATTTCCACAGTCAACTCTATGAAATTTACTTTAATCTGTACATGTGCAGATCGAGTTTGCTCTTCATGTATATGTAGCCATATGTTTAGCTGTGCAGCAGCCGGTACAGCAGTTAGCTGTGTGTAGCTGCCGTTGCTTCTTGAAATCAAAGATGACATAGCTAAGCAACTGAGCTAGCTAATTTTTGTCTGTAAATGCTGACAGCATGACATATGTAAATGACACAATCAGGCAATCAGCATATAACTGTGGAAAATACAGATGTTCAAAATACATGAGTATTAATGAATACAGCTGTGTTTCATAGTAGGGTAGTCAGTTCTAAAATATATAAGTTGCTAATTCTGTTTGAAGTTTTGTAGCTACCAGTTTCTCTCTTGTTCCCTCCCTCCATCTATGTGTATGGTGCACTCATGTCCTCTCATACCCCTCTCAGACTGGAGGAGCCACCATGTTGTCACAATTAAGTTCATGATCTAATGGCTGATCTTCTCACCGATATCTGCCATGACGTCAATGTAGAGCCCCGCTTGCAATCCCTTTCCGGTGAAACATTCACCTGTAGCAACAGAAGACAACTCGAGGCTAGCCATTGCAGCAAGTGCATTCTGCTGTGGAAGATTGAGAGAGTATCTTTCAACTTAAAGATAATTAACCTTTTTGTCCCCTCAAACCAGACACCACAGATGGCCTCTTGCTACTGACGTCTCAAGCATAAGAAGAGGCAGAAGTATGATCAGTGAGTTTGAGAAGTTTAACACACATCCTTTGTCCCACTGGTAATGTCCTGCACTGGAGGAGCAAGTCCCAGTGCAACTGTGTTTCTCAGAAGGTTCAATGTACTGTCGTCAGAGAAGAACCCTATCAACTACAGCATGGTCATAGAACTCTTGAGATTCTACCTCAGCCTCGCCCTACTGCGATCCTCAATCGTGTGTTTCCACAGCAGCAGATCATCTGCATGCCACCCAAAATGACTTGGACTAGGGATTGCAGATCTGGCCATGACAGAGGGCCAGATCAGATGATGCTAACTGTCTTAACTGTCTTCACAAGCATCCGCCATTATCATTATTTTTTACTGTTATAATTGTGTATGTTGTTGCATTGGATTCTTTATTTTGGTTTACTCGTTGCCTATGTATGTATTATAGAAATATTTGATTGTTTGCATCATTTGATTGTAAACATCTGATTGTTTTAATGGCTTCTTATATTATTATTGTATTATTATAATACTGATTGGGGGACCAATATGTTAATAATTAATAGAATGCGATTTAGCAAATATTATATCAATGGTGTGTACAAATATGCATGCATATTCACATGTACGACTGCATAATTATGATTGTAGTATAATGTTCGGTATATTAGTCTAATGACATACAAAACTACCTATCATCTGCCAACTGCAGCCTTTTCATCAAACCTACACCTGACAACATATAGATCGTTGCACATGAAAGATCAATGTAAGGCATGTATAATATATATTATATAGGCAACAGGATGAATAAAACGTATAACATTGATCACCGCAATACGTATATTATATGAAGTCCATGCCATGCAACAGAATTTCAATTTTGAAGTGTATAATAATATGTGACATGCATGTCCATACACATAGAAGATCTTCCCATCATATTCAAATTCTATGACAGCTATCAAGTAGGCCTGCCTGATTGAATGCAAATGCAAATGGCAGAACATGCTACAGTACAAACGCATATTTCGCCAAAAGTTTAGCGCGCAGCAGAACAGGCTCTGTATCGGCTACTTCTACGCTCCCTTGGCTATCACACAAGACATAGCTCACTGGCGGGAAAACCCGCAGAACTACGCTACGAGCAATTTAATAACGCGACCAATAGTCGATATTTTCACACTGGGAAAGAATAATAAGAATAAAGAATAAGTTAGAATGCAAATACCGCTTACTTCTGGTCACCTCTATCCATGCAAAGGGTTTCACTTTCCTTGCATGAGTTTTCGTGCAGTAAAGGGTAGAGATTCCTATGCATAGCTTTCCTCGAGAAAAACTCGTGCGCGCCCTTCTGGTTTCCAAACCAAACCTAAGTTGCCGCCATTTATATATGCGAAACAGCCGTGGTAGGTTGTGGTTAGTTGTTTACATAACACCTAATACTGCTATGAGGTGTGAACCACGAACGTAATGGCCGTACTCGTTCTTTTGAAAACGGAGGCGCTGAGGACTTAAAGACTTTATTACTGTAATGTATGCATTATTTCATCAATTATTGTTTGTTATTTTATCAGGCATTGCGCATGTATGCCTATGTAATCCTCATTATCATTAATTCATTTATTGTTTAGTACTTAAAGACTTTATTGCTTGCTGACGCAGGCCTGTACGCAGCTCGGAGATTGGAGAGTTCTTCTGCTCTCAAAGTGGAACTTATGGTTATCAGCTCAGTTTAATGAGTAAATGATGAATAGATTAGGTTGCATGCTTGGCTAGTTATTGCTATGTTTCACATGTAGCTAGCTGGCAATAACTGTCTGATCTTGCAGCTGGAACACGGTCGCGACGGAGGTCGAGCACAGTGCGAAGTTGCGCACGAGGTCAAGCACGAGAACGCACCTGCCGATTCATTATTCATTGGTGTTAGTCAGTATATATGTATAACAATCCATAATCTTGCGCTACTTCTCTGCTCGGCATATAGGTGGAGGGCTAGTCCAGCTGGCTGGACTAGTGGAAGGGCTAGCCGGCACCAGCGCGCTAGTCAAACCGCCATTTTCTCAACAGAAGTAATGGCGCTTGAATTGGATTTCAGTCGAGATTTCTGGATTTCAGTTGGGATTTCTGGATTTCAGTTAGGATTTCTGGATTTCAGTTAGGATTTCTGGATTTCAGATGGATTTCAAATGGATTTCTGGATTTCACATGGATTTCAGGATTTCGGGCTGGATTTCTGGATTTCGGGCTGGATTTCTATGACGGTGTACGAGATTTCTCGCGTGTCGGACCCCTCGACTATCCCTGCATAGAGAGTACTTTGAACTCTCTGATGTGGTCGCTGGTGAATATAAAGATGCGTGGGCGTGTGAGACTGGACAATTGCTTACCAGAAGTCATTTGGTCTCCGTCCAGGGTAGTTGTCGGCCGGTGATCGATCTCGGTAAGCTCTGATAGCGGACTTTCCCTTTCATAATCCCTGCAAGTTGAGATTGCGTCATCTTTGGGAAATGACCAATGTTGAAGTACGGAAGTAGGATGCACGTGACTACATGTTGCGCAAGCCCTCTTCTACGTATATATACGGGGTGAGCAATGATGTCAGAGCGACCATGACGTCATGGACAGCAGTCCTAGGGCAAACAAATGCCTAGGTATACCAGGCCTACCATATAGGATGACTAAATGTAAGAGACTAAAAATAAAACCAGCCATAACCCTAACCCTAACACTAAAATCCAAGCATGCTAATCACATTGGCCGAGCGAGCTAACCCCAGTGGCCGAGCGAGCTAACCCCAGTGGCCTAGCGAGCTAACCCCAGTGGTCGAGCGAGCTAACCCCAGTGGCCGAGCGTTCTAACCCCAGTGGCCGAGCGAGCTAACCCCAGTGGGGGCAAGCCAGATGAGCAGATTCCAAGCGAGCCACCAGCGAGGACAGCGAACGGTAACGGTAATGGTACCACCGAACTCAACTGCTCCCGTCCTACTCTATTGCCACAACGTAGCTAAACAAGCCAGGAAATGCAGCAAGCAGTCGACCAAGCGAACCACCAGAACGAACCGCCAAAAGCAACCAGCCACCGTGAGCGACAGTATTTTATACTAGTTACTTAGGGACTGGGTAAGTAACGGAATTTATACAGTTTAGAATATAGTCATGTCACGTGCATCCTAAAATTACTTCCGTACTTCAACATTGGTGAGCATAGTGAATCCCTTTGGGAAATGGCCGTCGTCGCGCCAGTGGAAGATCGAAACATGCATGCCCTCTATTTCGTGTGTGGGTGTGGGAAGTGACTAGTTATTTGGCCGGAGGACGCATAAATCAATGGCACAGCTACAACCTTAGCAGTGGTTGAGTCGTTTGTGAATCTGTTAATGGCTCGGAGCCCACCCATTCCCAGTGTTGTTGGGTGAGGTTAAGTAGGGGGTTTCCGAACAAGATGGGGTTTCCGAACACTGCGCCGCACTCCGTCTGCATCGAAGGAACAGCGCTTCTCGTTGTGTCAGTTTATACATTGACTCTTGTGCTAACTGCATACAGAAACGGAAGCTGAGCTACTGAGTGCAGGCGAAACGCAGCGCCCTATTCGGACCCGTCTTGTTCGGAAACCCCTTCCCTATCTTACACACAACAGCGCTTCCTCGTCAAAGATCCTTGCAGCCTAGCTGCCAAGGAAGCCATTATGAAAGGACTGGGATGCTTTGTAGTGGCATGGATAGTTTGTCAGTGGCGTTAAAGCTTCATCAAAAGTATCCACTTAGCGATAACGACTTGGAGGCAGTGAGGGTCTTCCAGGAGGTCAAGGAAGCCAAGAACTCATACTACAGAGTGTTAAGAACGCCATCACTGTCACTGGTGTGCAAGGATTCCAAGATTTCCTCAGCATTCTGGGAGAATTCCAACTCCTTCACCCAATTGTATCAGATTTGCAAGGTAGCTAATGCTCTTTATATGCATGCATGTAGCTACAGCGCTCCATCTCTGTCTGTCTCATCTCTGTCTCCGTCTGCTTTCTGAGAAAATCTGGATTCCTGACAGCTTTAGTAGTAGTGGCAGTCACGACATGGCTGTAGAGGACACTCCGTGGTGTAGCAACATTATGGATCCTCAAACCCCAATGGTGTTACATATACTGTAGCCCCCCACCCCCTGCCGCTTCAAGCAGTGTAGGGTTATTATGTACAATAAAGGTTGGGAAGGATGACAATATGCACCCAGCTGTATTTTTCAATCAGTGAAATTTGACACATTGGCATATAGGGACTGCTCAGTTTACACTGATGTGTATAAACCACAAGTCTACTTTCATCATGTGTCTCGGAGAATAAACATTGTGATTCACCTTTGGACAATCTCTACCCTGTGTTGTCCTTAGGTGTGTTGAATGCTTCATATTGACTGTACGCATGTGCATGGGACATGTCAAGTCCCATGCACCAAGTTCGGTGATAGATACGTATGTCAAGTCCGTTTACATAAGGCGAACCTTGAGGTATTCACACCTTGAAGTGTGAAATTCCTATGTTGCCATGACTACGCACTCGCTGCATGTGATGTGCGCGTGATTCGAGAGTACTGGGAATCGAACGTCATATCCGGCGGTGACAAGGAACAAAATTTAAAAAGACAAGAAGAAGTTTTGGTAAGAGTGAAACAGTGCTAATGTCTTCATCGTTCTCAAACTTTGAAGGGATCGACGTTTCAAGCCTTTATACAGAGGAATCTCCCACTTCAAACTCGGCGAACGTTGAATGACGTCATGTGCTTGCTTCCGTTTTGTACTCCATATATGGTTTGTCACGAGAACGTCATGTGATGCGCTCGGCAAAGAGGCTTGCCTGCCATCGCTTTCACAAACCGCCGTTGTCGAAATCGCTGAGACGATTTCTTGGCCAGATAAAGATTGAAATGGTTAGCCAAGTGAGTTTTCTAAGTTTTCCTTGAGGGATTATGCTTTGCGCCTTTCCTATCTAGAGTTAGGCGACCCGAACTTTCTTGGATAAAGAAGTAGTCGCTGTTTTCTTGCTATAGGGTAGAGTGGGGTAATTTGAAATACGGGGTAATTTGAAATAACTTTCCCTCATCGGCTCGCATTTAGCGAAGAATTGTGGGAATATCTTGAAAACTCGGAACAACGAAGCATAGTGTGTGACGATTCTCTGCATGTAAAAACGACGGTAGAAGACAATGAAATAATGAAGATAGCGTACAATATACGGATATATGCAACTATTCTCATGAGCTAAAATTTCACCTTGATGAAAGTCACAGCTCTAGCGATGTCCTGAAATAGCTCACACAATCATGCAGACATGGTGCAAATGAGACCAACTGAATCGCTGAAATCGTCGAGCAGCACTGTAATCTATCGCCAACTGCCGACTTGCTCTTAACGGAAGTAATTAATTAATATTTAGCAAGTCGATGGTATCATTCCGGCGCGAAATTTGAATCCAACGTTTGGAGTAGTGATGCCAAGGACATATAAGAAGAAAACTGAGCACGGTTCATGGTCCAGCGAGTCGTTGGCAAATGCCATTGATGCTGTAAAGCAAGGTATAAGCCAGACTTCTGCTGCGAAGAGATATGGGATCCCGATCAGCACACTCCATCGGCATTACAGAGGTAATCTCAATGCCCTCTTATGTGGACTCATTGACTATGAAATTAGTATGCATTTACACCAACATTAACACAATGTGTAGGGAAAAGCAAAAGCAAAAATGCAGGTCACCCGACAGTTCTGATGTATGATGAAGAAAGGGAGATTGTGGCAACCTGCCAAGCCATGCAGGATCTTGGCTTTGGCTTGACGCGGGAGATGGTGGCTCAGGTAGTCGCTGACTACCTAGCTACCATACACAGGACCAATCCTTTCCTGAATGGTGTGCCTGGCCCTGACTGGTGGCCATCTTTTCTCAAGAGATGGCCTCAGCTAAGTGAAAGGAAGCCGGAGCACTTGTCCCGAAAGCGAGCTGAGGGAGTAACCCGCCCAGTTGTTGATGCGTGGATCGACACTGTAGGTAAAGCATTTGAGAAGTACGGCTTGAATGAGTACTGTGGAGATGAGTTGGCAAAAAGACTTTGGAATGCAGATGAAACTGGGTTGTGCCTGGATGCTACGTCGAAGAAGGTCCTTGCACGGAGGGGTGTAAAAGCTGTATATGAAGTAGGAGGAGGATCTGGCCGTGAGTACATCACAGTACTTGGGTGCGGCTCAGCCGATGGGGTCAAGCTGCCTCCATTTGTCATATACAAGGCGAAGAATTTTTGGTCAAGGTGGACCAAAGATGGTCCAGCAGGAGCCACATACGGTGTCTCAGATAGTGGGTGGATGGAGAAAGCCAATTTTTGCCAGTGGTTTGACCGTACATTTTCGCCAGCCGTTTCCCACTTACTAGCTACCGGTCCTGTTGTGCTCTTTTTCGACGGACATGGCTCACACATTGATTTCGAACTCGTGAGCTTGGCCCTGAAGCATAACGTCATCCTCATGTGTTTGCCACCGCATGCCAGTCACGTTCTTCAGCCACTGGATGTGGCTTGTTATGGACCGCTGAAGGAAGTGTGGAGGCAAACACTGAAGGATTTCAAGATGAGCAGCAGGGCCATGCACATCACTAAGGCTGAATTTCCATCACTGTTGAAGGACATGTGGGAGAGGAGCCTTCTTGCTTGTCACCTGAAGAGCGGATTCAAGTGCTGTGGCCTCCACCCACTTTCGAAAATGGCCATACCAGACAGCAAGTTGTCTCCAGCACTCAATTGCAGCACAGATCCTCAGCCAAGTATTCCTACGCCTCGGCCAAGGCTGAGCATTGAAGTGATGTCTAAATGCTCTCGAGGAACACCACATCTGACACCAATTCGGCTGCATCTCCGGGACCACTTTGCCAGACTTCTAGACAAGAAGCAGCACAAATGCAAGAGCGATAAGGACAAGCGGAAGGTAAAGCCATCCTTTTACGGTCAAGTCCTGACATCAGATGAACTGGTTGAGCTGTTGGAAAGAGAGAAAGAAATGAAGAGTCAAAAGAGGAAGAAAGTATCTAGTAAGTTTCAGCAATATGTATTACAATCATTAGTATATTAACATTAAGATTCCACGTGTCATTCCATAAATGTATGCAGGTACCTCTGGCAAAGGAAAGCGCAAGGCTAAGGCAGCAGCTTCCAAGAAGTCTACCTCAGCATCCAGGAAGTCTCCCTCAGCATCCAAGAGGCTTAAGTCTACCACAGCATTGCTATCCAAGAAGAAGTCTGATGCTCCCAGTGTTGCAACAGTAGAAGGTAGCTATATAGCTGTACTATACAGTGTACTTTTCTGTCATACACTTAAGCTATATAGAATTATTAAAAGTTCACTCTTTTCTGCTTGTAGATCCTGAATCTGAAGACGACAGAATATGCTGTGAATGCAACAATGCCGTTGATGATGTGTTTTGGGTAGCATGCGATGAGTGCAGCTCGTGGTACCACCTATGTTGTACTGACCTAAAGGAAAGCCCTGGGCCGGAAGACATGTGGATCTGCCCGCTGTGTTTTGACATTTAAACATGTGCATACACCTTAACTGCTGCTTTGCTACTTTCATTGCTGACGATAGTACGCTTTTCTCTCTGAAATACATCATTTTCAAATTACCCCGTCGGCCATTTTTTGCAAGAAATCGTATGAAATCGAACCAGGGCTTCGCATTCTTCCTGTCATGACCGACTAGCCATTGTTCTTGTATGATATCACAGAGTACTAGCTCCCCTCACTTCTCGGTGAAAACTGCTTACCTTAGTCTTCTCGTTTTCTGGAGCCATGGCGTCAAACTCCGGTGCTCAAATTATATGCCGAATTCCCCCGCTTTACCCTAAGTTCTCAGTAGATTGGTTGATCAACTAATCCCTCATGCAAAAGTTAGATAGTACTGTTGCACACCCAATGATGCTGTTCTTTACCCGCTGCGCCCTTCCATTGATTTCGACATCGCCATTTACTGCTATTTCGGTGGCTTCGTAATTGTCACTATAACTCGATTAAAGAAAGAATTATTAACAACGCTTATGCACAGAGTTATAGAAGAGTTCTTTGTCTATACTTTGGTATTTGTCCCGCTCTGACCCAGCTGAGCCTGTAGGAGATATAAGCAAAAATGCGAAGGGCAAAATCGGCCGCGCATTGTTTACATAGCCATGTCCCACATGCGATATATGCATACACTACCGCTGACCATTTGCCATTTTCCCTGCAGAGTTGTATGCCGAACAGCTTCAGAGCATTCTGAAGTGGAACGAGCAATCCTGTATGTGCAACTACACACACACACTCACACACACACACACACACAGTGCAGTACTTGTATATAGCAATAATGTAGGGGCATGGGTTGTGTTGGTGCAGTACTTCAGGGACTTAGGGAAGGGGATTTCCAAGCAATTCAGGACACCCCTATCAGAGGATTCTGACAACTAATACTGAGCTGTGCTAAAGGATGAGTTAGAGCTACTGCTGACATTGTTGCTGCTGTTACTCTAGAAAGATGTTGTTTACCATACCACTGTGTGGACTGACAATTATGCATCATTTTGATGATGCATAAATATACAATTTCATGTAAGCATACTCTCTGTGATCTACTGTCTATTTCAGGAAGGTTGTCCTAATGTCAAATGATAGATTGCGAATGGTATGTAGTAGTATGTATGTAGTAGTGTGGCATCGTATAGTGACGTCTAGTGCATTTGTCCTGAGTGGCACATGTGACTAAAATGATGCAGTAGTCATCACATTTTATGAAGTTGCACAATGATGTCACGCCATTTGCCATTTACCATGTGTGATTTACCATTTGTCATTTGGGTAACCAACTGTAGTAAAATGAAAATAGAGCCACTTTCCACGTCCCCGTCTACACTACCTTGAACATGGTACTTGAAATGTTGAGAATATTGCTCCGTTGAGTAACGAAGATAGATGAGTTAGGCGGGGATATGACCAGGTTGGGATTCATCCTATCTCCCTTCTCTTCTAGGTAAATTTTAGGAGCAACAGAATGCACTGCTGAGTATCCCACCAGTGTAGATCGTCCTTCAGCCAAGCTCTGCCTGCCTGCAGTTGTCCCCCCTCCACGGCACACATGTGATTCCCATGATAGGGGATGTGCAAGTGGAGGGTGCTTAGAGCTCGAGATCACCAATGACACATCGGTCTGCTGCAGTGATGATGCCCCCTATCAATTGGTGGGTGATTCCACATGCAGGGTTGCTATGGAAATTAGGACGAAAATTAATAAGCGTCTGGGAATCCCCTTGTGGTTAAGATGGCTACAACGCCGGCTGTTATCCCCCAATTTCTCCAGGCTTTGAGTATTGAGGAAGCAAAAGGATCCGATACCTCTTGTCCTTCGTTCAGATGTAGAAGGTGATACACAAACGCATGTAACACATAAAACCCTAAAGGTTGTATAATGGTGGTCACAGAATAAGTGCTATTTGGGTGCGGGCATTGTGTCAGTATCTTCAATGGCACAGCACCCGCAGCCACATTTCCGTAAGGCTGAGCCCATGCATGCATGTTGTAATTTACTGTGCCATCCAAAGCGTGGTGAGAATTGTGACGTCTTGGCCACACCCAATAGTGGAATGTCACTACGACATCTATCTACGCCATAGTAGTTTATGACTAGAATATGATAAGCTTATGGTAACAAGGCTGGGGGGGGGGGGGGGGGGGGAGGGGTAATCGGCCTTGTTGATTGGTAAATCATCCATCCCCCAGTCATTCAAACAAAGTTAGAATGTTTCAGTGAATGTCTCCAGTGACTAACACTGTACTCTTCACACTGTCCAATTCAGTGTCACCTTCACAGTACATGACACTCCCGTTCATGTGTGGTAGTCAATATTGTAATACACTGTATCTTCCATGTGTGCTACCATGTACTTTGACCTGGTCTGTTCATGTTATGTGTTCTGCCTTTTGCATACAGCACCAAGGACTGAGGAGAATGGCACTGTGAGTGATGTAGAGGGAGTTGAATGTCCCACAGCTGGAGTGCCCAATGGTGCTGGTAGTGTGGAGAGCGAGTTTATCTCTCTGCTGACCAAGGCAGTGCCTGTGAGCACTATTCGAGCAATGGTGGCTGACCAACATCGCCAGGCAGAGCAGGAACTGCAGAGGATGAAGAGGTTGCTGGATGGTAAGGCTGTGGGGGATAGTGTGTGTGTGTGTGTGTGTGTGTGTGTGTGTGTGTTTAGTGTGTGTGCATTCGCAGTGTGTGTGGTGTGCGGTGAGTGTGTGTTGTGTGTTGTGTGTTGTGTGTGTGCACTCGCAGTGTGTGGTGAGTGTGTGTTGTGTGTTGTGTGTGTGCACTCGCAGTGTGTATGGTGTGTGTGTGTGACAATGTCATGTATGTACATATGAGAAGGTTCAGTTTTCTTGTATGAAACACTGCCTTGCTCCATCTTCCACTTTATACTGCCCTGTCATTGACTCCTCCTCCCTTTCTACTGCTACCAGGTGCTCTAAAGACCTACAGGTATTGTCGCCAGAAGGCACCTCAGCTCCAAACTGAACTCACACAGGTGAACGCAGAGATCGCAAAACGCAATAAGGAGCTGGAGAGTTTGTGGGAAGAAGTCAGGGACACTTGTAACAAGGAAGAGCGTCTGCGGAGGAAGAGGGACAGACTGGGTGCCAAGTATGAGGACACGAGGAAGAGAGCAAAGTTCTGCAAGGAAGCTCTTGTCATAATACCACTGGTGTATGATCAGAAGAAAGCAACAGATTTGGAAGAGGAAGAAGATGATGCAATACAGGAAGAGCTATCTGATGGTGATGAGGAACTCCCTCCATCACCTCCCGCTGACCACACCCCCTCTTCTGACCACGCCCACAGCCCACAAGACGGAATTGTAGCTGAAGAAGAGGAGGACAGCAACCCTGCTCCACCGCTAGAGGACATCCCTATCGGTCCTACGATTGCAAGTAGTGAAGTTCCAACTTCAAGTCCGTCCAGAGGAGGTGTCACCTTGACACCTCAACAGTCTCCTTTGAAGAAGGAAAGGCCCAAATTGTTGCTCTCCCCACGCCGCTCAGTCAGCATTGACACTGGGAGCATAATCAAATCACCAGTACACAGTGCCCCGCAGCCACAAAAGAATCCCACCTCTCCCGTCCATACCCACAAATCACCCGAACAGAAGGTGGTGTCATCATTTCCAAAGGAGACAGCGAAACACACTCCTGCTGAGCAGCCCGATGTGGATGAGATGGAAGATGATTTGGAGGACCTAGACAACCTTGATGATCTTGAGGACGGCTACATGGGAGTGCCATTACGGGATGACGAGGACTCTGACGATAGTGATGCTAGTGGTCACCTTGTCATTGAGACAATGGCACTGCAAGGGCAGAAGGTGAGGAATAGCGGGGAGGAGTTTGACCACGACTACATGCCGAGTGGCATGGATGATATGTAGCCATGGCAAAGTGCTGCATGTGTTTGATTACAATGCCTGTACTGTGTTTCACTCACGTGTGCACTAAGTTCTTGTTTGCATGCATGTTACTGACAGTTGTCACACTAACGCAACATTTGTGTACACATACTGCATTTCTAGATCTGTTATAATATACCCATCGTTATACTATAATTGATCAGATCATCTAAAAAGCCATGGTGGAGTTCTGACCTGGACTCAGCTAGGAAAAACCTGAGACTAATACAGAAAGAATGAACAGTAGAACAAAATACAGAAAAGAAACACAAGCTGTGGCAAAAATTCAAGAAAGAACAGCGGAGATTCAATCTCAGTACCCGTAAAGCTAAAAGACAGTTTATTAAGGAAAAACAAATTTACTTCTTATTAACAAAGGCCTCTAACACAAAAAAGTTCTGGAAAGAATACCACTCAATTGGAATAAATACTGATAAGTGCAACACTACTGACCTGCCTAGTTTCATTATAAAAGAAGATGACACACTGACTTCCAGCAGTGAGGAAACCATGATGACCTGGAGAAAGCATTTTGAGTCCCTCCTAAATCCCCACGACACAGAATTTAGCAATTTAGGATCACAATCTAGCAATAGTTATACCCCATTTGATGATGAAGTACTGAATAGACCTATTGATCTGGAAGAAGTGTATCAGGCCATAGCACAACTAGAGGAAAATAAAGCACCTGGTCCTGATTACATATGCCCAAGTATTATTAAGGATGACAAAGTCACCCAATACCTCCATAGATTATTCCAGAAGTGTTTTGAAACAGGAATTGTGCCCCCAGCATGGCTGAATAGCACTATCCAGCCAATCTATAAAGGAAAAGGTGACAAAAATGATCCCAATAACTATAGAGGCATTACACTGCAATCGTGCATAGCTAAGGCATTTGCTAAAATTATTAATAACAGGCTATCCAACTACCTAGAATCTAACAGTCTCTTACATGATGAACAGAATGGGTTCCGTAAGGGTCGCTGCTGTCAGGACCACATATCTTCCTTATACTTCATAATTGAAAATAGGAAATTGAGCAAGCAAGACACTTATGCCTGTTTCGTTGACTTTAGAAAGGCCTTTGACTCTGTTCCTAGGGAACTGCTTTGGAATAAATTATTACATATAGGAATTAATAATAACATTCATGCTAGTATAAAGGCATTATATATGAATACCAGAAGCTCCATAAAAATTGATAACAACCTCTCCTCCCCCATTATTATTAAGCGTGGAGTGAAGCAAGGCTGCCCTCTCTCCCCTACCCTGTTTAATATTTTATAAACGACTTGATTGGATATTTGAATGAAAAAGCTGAGGGGATTTCCTTTGGATCATGCCAATTGAATGTCCTCATGTATGCAGACGATCTTGTACTAGTAGCAGATAAGCCTGACTCACTCAATAATTTGTTACAGGCACTTAATCAGTGGTGCACTGACAATGGAATGTGCATAAATCCAGACAAAACCAAGATTATTCATTTCAGACATCCGAAGAAACAAATTTCAAATTTTCTCTTTACATGCGGAGAATATCGTATTTATTATACAGACATTTACAGATACCTAGGAGTAGAATTTACGGAACATCTTAGCTGGGCACAACAAATTGAGAGCACATCAATATCAGCAAGCAGAGCAGCAAACTACTTAATTGCAAAAACTAGAAGCAGCGGAGCGCTAGTATTTGAAGTTTATACTCACCTGTATAACACACTTGTCTTACCTATCATTGGATATAGCAGTTTCTTGTGGGGCTATAAGGGATATAGTGATATAATGAAGATACAGAATAATTTAATGAGAAGCTTCCTAGGTGTAGGCAGAAATGCCCCGATTGTAGCTCTTCTAGGTGATTTAGGCTGGCTCCCCATTACGACAATCACTAAGATCTCATGCATAGGATTCTGGTTCAGATTAAGTAAAATGGCTGAAGGTAGATTAAATAAGCAGATATTTATTGAAGCAAGTAATCTAGCATCTGATAAAGGGTATAAGAATTGGATTGCCCATATCCATGACATTTTTAAAAACAACCACTCCAATGAATATTCAGCACCAACATTATGCATCAATCAAAGTCTACAATATTATAGGGAATATCTAATCAGATGCTCAATAGATAAATGGAAGTCAGAGGTTAGCGAAATTCCAGTAGGCTCTGATTCAGGTGGTAGACTAGTGTTATATAGGCAAATTAAACATGGTCCAGGTACAGAGGACTATCTATTCACTATGAGATCACTGGGGGGTAGGAGAGTTATGGCGGGCCTCCGAGCGGGATGCCTGCCCCTGGCGGTGGAGGTGGGGAGGTACACTGGGACACCCTGTAGTGATAGGGTGTGTAGACTGTGTAATTGTGGGGAGGTGGAGGATCAGCATCACTTTTTAATCATCTGCCACACTCTTAGCTCTGTTAGACAAAAATTATTTTCTCATTGCCTAACTCTATCAAACTCATTTACAAATCTTTCTTCTTATGACAAATGTAAGTTCCTCTTAACGAATACTGATAATACAACCATATCCCTTATTCTTCAAATGTACCATTTAAGGCAATCACTTTTATGCATCAATTAGTGTATAGTCACTATGTATACTCACCTATCCACTTTCACCTGCAAGCTAATTTTTGTAAAAAACATTTTCAGTGACCAGTAAGCCAACCTTGGCTGAGCAGCCTCTGATTCTCATGCTGCGGTCACTCTAATAATCATTCTATATATATATAATTAATTCATGCAGTCTATAATATAATAACAGTATTATAATTAAATTATATAGTTCATTTTGGGGCATGGGACCAGACTGGAGCATATATATATAATCATTCGTTTTGTCATGGAATAGATCAAGCTACATATTTAATTACTATAATTATAGGCGCAACTATATCTATACTATAATTAATATTATAAATTAATGATGAAGACGTCGCATGCATTAATTTGCATGCACCTAATATATACTATATAATCACGCAATAGATCGAGTTCATCAATGCATGCATGCCCAAATATTGCATGCAATTATACAGCTAGGAAAGCATATGTTCTGGCCATCAATGTACAATACCGTTGTAATTCTGCACCAATTGATATAATTACAAAGAGCTAAATTTGCTTACCAATTGCAATGTACAGCAAATGAGCAAAGCATAACTATTATAGCTAGACAAAGTTAAACCGTACAACCATGTAATTAGCTGCATTACAATCACTCATGATTGCGGGTTAATTGTGGATGAAGGTTAATTGTGGATGAAGGTCAATTGTGGATGAAGGTTAATTGCAGAAGATCACTCAATCTTTGCGGATGATGCCTCTTTCCAGTAAAATGGCCTGGAGATAAATTCTAGCGTGTTCCTTGGCCCCACCTTTGGTATAGTAATTCTGAGCCTTAGCCGTTATCCCTGTAGCCACATCTACAGCTTTAGCAGAGTACACCCACTCCCACTTGTAGAAGTTGCCACTTGAGACATGTATCTCTACAACCCTTTCATCAAATGTAGTTTTTTTTAGGTACTCCTTCAATTCCTTTCTAGCCTTTTCTTCTGCCTCATGTGCTACCCTTGCTTGTTCCTCGGCCTCTCTCTGTTCCTCCCTTGCTCTGTCTTCTGCTTCCTTAGCCTTGCGTGTTTCTGCTTGCTCCTTCAGGACCTGCTGATGCAACTGGTCATTTTGCCTACGAGCTTCCAACAATTCTTCTTCTGTTGCATCAACGTCAATCCCTCCCTTTAGCTTGATGCTAATAATCTTTTGAAGAGAGCTTTTGATGTTTGGAAATGCAATCTGCAGTGCTGCAACCTGTGCCTCTGGACTGTCCACATTATTGAAATCATGGCGTAGTTCAAGCTTGGCATTCTCAATGTGAACCCGGACCAAAGAAAGCAATGCATCATTGTATGGGCCACGAGAAGAGACAATGGCAGAAGAGTACTTTATAAATTCTTCCACCTTTCTTTTGGGGTATTCTTTGTCATCTCGCCACTCCTTTGACTCAACGATCACATACCGATTGCCAGCCTTTTCAGTGAGAAACTTCCAATCATCTGGGAAGTTGGTGGGACTGTTTGGTGTTGCCTCCAGTGCAGTGTGTTTCTTATCCTCACTTGTTTCGTCAAACATCTTTCCATGTGTGAACACCACAATGGTGTGGTTCCCGAAGTCACCAATAATGCCAAGCAGATTCAACAGCATTATGGTGCTGTTCAATTCTGTTTCGTCAGCTCGAACCACCACCAAGAAAGCGTGAATGCCATGCCGAGCCATCAGAATAGTTTTGCTGAGATCTACAGCCAAATGGGCTATATCATTTGCCAAGTTCTCAGCTTCTTCATTCTGCATTCTCCCGCGCCGAGTATCAAAGCAGCCAGGAGTATCCACGATGCACAATCGCTGGCTGTTCAGCACAGAGCAGCCCACTTGAACTGTATCAGTCACAGAGCCTGCAACACCTGGACCTTTGACCTTGAACTTATCCTTTTCAAGCAAGAAGTTCCCTAACAAGCTCTTTCCCACTCCGGTCACACCAACCATTTGCCACACAATATCATCACTACTAACAGTCTGAAGGGCATGCAGCTCTTCTCCTGTAAGATTCATGTCTGTTTTCACCACTTCCACACCTGCATGCACATGGAGCAGACAGTACCATAACAAAGTATCATAATACTGTAGCCATCATTATCATGTTACCATGGCAACTGGGTGACATCTGGAGTGCGACAAAGTACCGTTGCGAACACTTGAACTTGACATGATAGATGCAGTATTTTTTTACTTATACTTCATGCATGATGCTAAGTAAAATTCACTCTTGGCCTTTGCCTCCAGTGGCTATTACACTTGAGTGTGGTATATACGTAGCTATGAAGTGAGGGCTTCTCAGCTGGCTCAGGCATCAGAAAGGGTTGGTTCTCTAATACCAGCTTCACAACAGGGTTGAAAACCTTGCCGACGTTTCGCCGACGTCGACGTCTTCGCCCTGAAGAAGACCAGAGCATCTGGTCGAAACGTCGGCAAGGTTTTCAACCCTGTTGAGAAGCTGGTATTAGAGAACCAACCCTTTATACGTAGCTAGTACATACAAGATGGAATGAAAGAGAATTAACTCCTAATGCATAACATGCAGGTGAATTCACAAGCCACATTCATTGTCTACTCCAGTGCTAGTAAATATTCACTGTTCCTAACTGGATATACTACAGTTTGATGCATCAAAAATGCTCAATAATCCTAACAGTCATACGTACACACATACTTATCTGTCTGCGTAGGGATGGCGTCTCAATTGACACACAAACTGGGTAGAGGCTTTCATTCAATGTTTGAATGTGCGATGCCGTGTCCCATCTCTAGAAGGTACTGAACCATATAATTCACTGAAGATGCCTAAGGGATGTTTCAGTCTCACATTTCTGGGAGCTCATGTATTGAAGCTCAGATATAGCAGAATTACAGAGAGAGAAGAAGTGCAGTGGTCAGAGTCTCAGAGCTCTTTAATTGCCAAGCATAGCATGGCTCTGAATCTGGGTCTTGACTAGCATTTGTATGTATGGTCATGCTCAGGAATGCAATAGACCAGTTTCGTATAAGCGTTAAGGAATGCAGTATAATGTCATCACTGGTGGCAGGTTAATACATTGAAAGGATAGGCAAAAAGGTGTTGCATCGGCAGCCTCAAGCGCTTCGTGCCGAATGTTCCCATTTAGATGGCTCAGCTGGATTTTGCACAAATGTCCACCTGACAGTCATTGATTGAGGTTAATATGGCATGGTCGCTGAGTTTGAGGCTCAATAAAAGGGATTCGTTGACATGAGCGATGAATATGTGGTGAACGCGACTTCTTGACACGGAATAGATACCAGTTGAAATAACACCTACAAAGTGTCAAGGTTAGCTACATTAGTGAAGGAGGAACACCGTTGCTGGAACATGGAGGAGACAGGAGGACCAGGAGCTTGGGTATTCGTGGTATTCGTATGGCTTTAGGTTCATAATGGACTATGTATGTATAATATATAGTATGGTGATTGTGCAACTATAGGGAGTTAAGCATTGGCAGGTGGTCCTATATATGTGATATAGACCCAAAAAGAGGTCTGATATCACAATATCAAGCCTCTGATTGCGCAACAGGTCTGATATCAAGAAGAAATGTCATGAAACCAGAGCCAAATGTGTGTGCTAAACAATGTCAGGCGAAGCAGTCTTACCATTTCACTGTGGCCGTGACAATCAGTGCTGCGGAGGACCGCAAAAATCGTCGCATGAAGGAAAATCAGTTGGACAAGATACCAAAATACATGCATAAAGGGATGTATTCTAGGAACCGAGCACTGTGTCCGGCTCTGCTGCGCGAAACTATGGTGTGGAAGACGCGCAGACACACATATCACGATGGCAATCGAGGTAATACTGGCACGCTGGCTTAGAACATCGTAAACGGCGGGCAGCAGTGCATAGCAGAGCGATTTTCCGCCGCCTGTTGGCAGACTTATGAAAACGTCTTTGCCACAAACGAACTCTGACACTGCCTGGTACTGCTTGTCCTCCAACTGTCTATATCCAAGCTCTTTAGCTGCTCTGGAGATGGCTGCGCTCACTTCTTCAACTACGAATCTGCTGGTGTACGTACTCGTATTAGGGGGGACCACATCATTATTAAAACAGGGGTATACAATCAGTGATAATGGTGTGATAGAAAAGGGTTAGAACCTCGGACACAGGGTTACAGGTTGCTAAGCAGTAGGAACTGCATTGCTAGGGAATGCCCTGGCAAGGTAAGGGTGAGAAAAAGCTAGAGGGAACAAAGTGGGGAAAACATAACTTTGGGGAACAAAAGGACTGTATGGGGATACAATTTGGTGGATATATAGGCAAGTAATACATGGATATGTAAGGGGATGGTGGTGCTACATGTGAACAATACACTAAACATAACATTAAAAGAAAAACAGCGATTGATGGGCATATTTGGCGGTCAATTGGGGCTCAGTCTCCATTAGGGCAACTGGCACCCGGGTTCCAGGGTGATTTGTGGGCTGAAAAGATAAAGTAGCTCCCAGAGATGGCTGCTTTAGCTGCATCGGTCAGAGCTTTACGTCTGTCAGAGGCTTTGCTCTGGGGGGGCAGCAAGCCTTAGAGCTGTATAGGCCTCGTGCGTGTAGTGGCCTAGGCTGCCAATCTCAATTGTCAGCAGTTGAACTTGGTAACCCTGGGCAGATAGGTTCAAAGCCAAAAGCTGGTAGTTGGTCTTCCCCTGCTTCCGGGCTCTAGCATTCTTGATGCTGGTGAGGTTGTTCCAGGGCACAGTGAGTTCTAACATGGTAGCACGCTTACCATCCACAATAAGGAGATCCAGCCGAGCGGTGGTCCCAATGATGGTGGGGGGAATGGTTGCTGGAGGAGATTCACATGCTCTGTGATCCGGCAGGTCTGCATAGACGAAGGTTTCTGGATTAAACCTCTGCAAGAATGGGAGTAGGGCGGTGAGCACCAAGTCATGTCGCCATGTGTACCTGCCATCAGTCAGGGCTGTTGGGCAGCAATTCAACACGTGTTGCATGTTGCAGAGGGGGCCATTGCACAGAGGGCACTGCCGGTTAAGTGAGTAGCCCCATCGGACCAGGGAGCTTGGGCATGGTAGACAGTCGCAGCTTGCCCTCAGTATAAAGGACAGCTGACCCGCTGGCATTCCTGTGAGGAAGCGCTGCCAGAGGTGGTCTTCTGCACCAAGAGGGAGGATGTCTAAAAGACCATTCTGGACAGTGAGCTGGCTGAGATGGTTCTCCCAATCCTGCACCTGCTTCTCGCTCGTCAGCTTCTTACACTTGGCAAGCACCTGCGGCTTCTTAGGGGTGTATGGCTCGGCTCTGCACTGGGCAACGGCTGTTTGGAACTGCTCCACAGCCTTTGGATCAAGATAGGAAGCCTTCAGGTAAGACGGGTCCTGCAGAGAGGGGAGACACTCAAGAACATGTGGATCAGTAGAGTGAACCACCGTTGTCAGCAGTGACATCTTGGCCTCTTCCAGGAATAGCGGGAGGAACTTCAGGTCAAGGCTGTTCGGATGAAAAATAGCAGATGGAGTGGTGCAGCGAGGGAGGTGCAGCCACTTCTTCACCATTCTTGTGAGCAGCCTCTGAAGGGAATAGACATGGCTCTTGGGGATGTCATTTACCATGAGGTGGAAGTGTAGGGATGGTAGCAGTGAGTGGTTCAACATCCATGTCTTGTATTCACCCCTGACTGGTGTTTCGTCCAGAGCTGTGAGTTGGGGCAGAATGAGTTCCTTCAACCGCTGTGAAGCGCTCTGGCCGGTAGACTTGGGGCAGTCGGCTAGGGTCTTCCCAAGGAACTTGGTCGGGTGGTCATGGATGTTGGTGGTGCTGCCAGAAGAGAGGGGAAAGGTGGCGTTGGGGACAATCCTCTTACCATCAAATGCCAGGGAGATACACTTTGATGGCTTTAGGTGGAGATCCAGGCATTTACAGCGGGCATCGATGAGGCCGAGGGCAGACTTGTGTTCTTCACGATTGGTCGATATCAGGGACAGGTCATCACAGTATGCCTTGGCTCTGTGGGGACGGGTTTTGAAGAACTTGGTGTCTTGGAGCTTTGCCCTCACTTTTGGGACCTTTGCAGTGGGTGGCGTGCTGACCCTGGACAAGAAATGTCTGGAGTTGCCTGTGGCAAGGTGCCGCTGCACTGTGCGAAGGTCAACTGTTTCGGTGCTGCCATTGGCGTACAGGACTGTGGACAGGCCAGCAGGCGAGTACTCGGTGACAGAGCAGCGGTACCAACCAGGGGGTTCATCTGATGAGGGCTCGTTCCACTCCACATAGATATGAGCGTTCACTTCGCTGAAGATGGGACGGGGTATCTGAGGGAGAAGCCTGATGCCTTGTCCATGTTAGCTAGTTCCACAATGGGGTTGAAGGCAATGAGGAAGATCATTGGGGACAGAGTGTCACCTTGAAAAACCCCACGTTCTATCGGGAACACATTGGTTGTCCAGTTAGGTGAGGAGGCGAAGCCCTTCAGTTGAGAGTAGGTGTTGCTGATGTAGCTGATGACTGGGGTGGGGATGCATATGTGTTTTAGCATATCTGCGATCAGCTGGTGAGAGATGGAGCCAAAGGCATTGCTGAGATCCAGGAAGGTCAAATACAGCGGGAGACCATTCGTCTTGGCGTTGCTCAGAATGGCTGAGGTGGTGAAGATATGCTCAATCACACCTGGGATTCCAGATAGGAAGCCTTTCTGTGTAGAAGGGTCGATGATATCGTTTGCAAGAACGAAGTGTTCTAGGTGACTGGCAATGATGCGGTTGAATAGCTTCCCCACTGTGGAGGTCAGGGCAATGGGACAGAAGGAGCTAGGCTCAGATGGGGGACCTGACTTGTGTACAAGAGGGATCTTTCCAACACACCAGGATGGGGGGCAGCTGTGTTCATCAAGTAGGATGCGAGAGAATAAAGTAGTAAGGAAATGGTGGGTGGTCGTTAGGTGCTTCAGGTGATAACAAGGAAATGCCGTTGCAGCCGGGGGATGACTTGGTAGAGCATTTCCTCAGGGCACGTTTGACTAGGCTAGGGGTAATGGGAGACATGTCAAAAGGTTTCCTCATTAGGGGGTGGGCATCACGGAGTGGATCCAATCAGGGAGGCCCGCATAGGTGCACAATTCTTAGCTGAATGATGTCCGTAGGAACTGGTGTGCACTTTGTGCGCTGAACTCTGGGGGTTGGTTCTTCTTTGATCTAGCAAACTCGAAAGGATTCTGGTGGTACTTCCTCTCCTGTTGTAGGGTGGAGCGGTGGTTAGCGGCGTCAGCTGCCGCTTTGGCCACTTTGTTATGTGCCCTAACTGCGTTTAAGAAGGGCCTAGGGTTGGTGGAGATGGACCCACGAAGGCTGTTCTTGGCCATAGCCAAGTTCCGTGCTGTCTTCTGGATTGATAAGAGGCGGTGAGGCCCACGCGGGTTGATTTCCAGACGCTTTTCCTTCAGGAGGTTGCTCCGCGATAAGGTGCTAATGGTGATGGTGACAAACGCCTCCTCGGCAGCGGAGATACTAATAGAACGAGATGATAACTAGTGATGTAGGACATCTAGGTCAGCCCGTAGGTCAGCGTTGACAACTCGCCAGTCGATCGGAAGGTTTGCGACAAGGGCGGCTCCTGATTCGGGTAAGGGGTCTCCACCCGCCATCTTGTCACACCTCACTCCACTCACTCACTCACTCGTTCGTGAGGTGAGAAGTTGCGCAATATTCTGCTACTAGCAATCTGATTGGCGCTGCCCACATTCCGGCAGCGGTCACGAGAACCTGTCTATTTTCACCAGACCCTTCCTCCCCTCGCTCGCTTTGGAAGGGTCTGGGAACGAGACTAGTGCCGTAGCTAGTTTCGTACCCAGACCACTTCCGGTCGCCATTTTAAAATGGGCCAATTTCAAAATGGCAGCTGGAAGTGGTCTGGGTACAAGACTATGCCGTAGCCCCTTCCTAGGAGCAGTGACGTAATGCAAGCGCTTAGCAAATGCAAATGGCTAGTCTCGCGCGCCAGCCCCTATTTCCCTTATTGCGCAATCGCGGAGAAATAGGGTCTGGTCAGACTTGACCGGTTCCTGGGTTGCCAGTGAATGTGTGGAATGTGTGACGTCATCAAAGCCACTTTAGAGCTTTGGATTATACGGCGAGCAGGACCCAGAGCAGCCACGGTGAGCGCTCCGAACTACTCAGCGTTGTAGGGAAGAAGCGTTCAGTGATATTGCTGTCAATTTCGCCAGGACACAAAGTTGTCAGTTGTCGTGCGCAGCCGTTGGAGTAGTCAACCTGGACGGTACACGTGAGAGAGCTGCTCGTTTGCCAAAGGGTCACAATATACTGGGACGTGTCCTCAACAACCGAATAGTCGGAGTTGTAGCTCGTTGGAGCCGCGTTCCACTACACTATAACTCTTTAGCCAATGCGTAGCTCTGTCACTGGGCTAAAGTGCCTATTTTCGTCTCGTCGCTCGTTATGGACTCACTCCAGCACACCGAAACCCAGAATCCAGAGTACACAACTCCCTGAAGAGGTGGAAAACCTTCTTTCTGAAGAACAGCATGCTGCCTTGTCCAAGATCAAAGGAGTTTGTTAACCACAAACACCTTTCCTGCAATCTGATTGGTCTACTCAAATTCCAGTAGAGATCCAGAAAACATGTCAAGTCTGACCAGACCCTATTCTAAGCACGATTGCACAATAATAGGGGCTGGCGCGCGCGACTAGCAAATGGCATCGTCTCCTCGGCGCTCATATTTACCTTGGCGCTTCGCGCCTCGGTAAATATATAAGCGCCTCGATCCTATATAATTATCGGCTATAGACCTTCCCTACCGTACTATATGTATTACACATTGGTTATAGGAGATCCAAGGTGTCTACGGGATTTAGAACACTGTGGGAAACCGATTACTATAGAGTCAGGGCCGTCGGAGCCAGTAAGGCAGGTACGGCCATGGCTGCACCACTTTTGGACAGCTAGCAGCTTTTATCATTTTTCAAATGCAGTCTTTTTAGCTATTAAACAGGATACCCCCTACCCTACCAATACTAACTGTTGAGGAAACAAAGGAAGCAATGAACTTAGGTTGTTAGCAGATCCAATGAGCAGGAGATATTAAATAGGGTCCAATACTACTACGATTACTATGTGCACCCGCGCTAGTTTCTTCCGCCATGTTTTGTTACGTAATCAATTCAGAACGTAATAGAAATGGAGGCTAGCAGCACGAACGTAGGCAATCGTCTTCTCCCACCAATAAACCCACATCACCTGGTGCTACATATGCCAGAAGCCTGTATGCAGCACAAAAATTGTAACTTACCGTGATTGTTACTTTGTTGAAGCTCATACTAGTGATGCCAGCTACGCAAAAACATTCTTGAGGACCAGAATGAACCAAAATCGGCTGAATCATTTGATGGTACTCCACATCCATGAACAAATAACTGATGTCTTGAATTCGAAAGATGTTGATAATAATTTTGTTCCAGATTCAGAGTTGCAGCACAGATTGCTGCTAGTTAGCTATTTGGGAAGTTTACATAGATAACATTGTCTTATAGCTACCTATAGACTAATTTTTGTAGGAATTGCTATTGTGGTGAAATGTTGAAATGGCTTCATTCATTAATATAATTTTATATATTCTGCAGCTGCAGTGTAGTACACAGACACATTGCAAAGAAAGTGCATGATAATTATATTGTAAAATCTATGTAGCTATGTAACCCTACATTCATGAGGCACAAATTTGTAGGAAAATTGCCTGTACCATAACAATAAGAAAACATTTTCGCTCGCTTTGCTTGCAACATTTTGTTTCTTTCACCCATGATCATAACCAATGGCCTTATCACTTCTAAATTGCTTCCGACGGCCCTGTAGAGGCCTGCGCGCGAAGCACAAGGGCCTTTATATCGGTTTCCTAGGGGTTCTAAACCCAGTAGACACCGGAGGAGCTCAGTATAAGGTGTTTAGACAATGATAGCAACCAGTGTCAATACAGGGAAGGACCGCGCTGGCCAGTTCTACTGAGAAATAACGACAAGAGGCAGCCGAGTAGTCAAACGGCAGCGTAAACTGCGCGGAAATGACCCTGCGAAGCCCAGCTACTGTGAAGTACCTCGGAACGTTGCTAAAGTTAATTTTGCTCCAAGCTTGTCGCAGGTACGTTGTCGAAAGTTTGCCTTAAAGTGCCAGAAGCTACCAGAGGTGGTATAAGTGAATCAGAGGTGGTATAAGCGATTTAGAACACCTCCATTGGACCAATCAGATTACAGCAATTTGTTGCATCATGGTCTAAGTACTAGTTATAACATGGCCACGAGGGCGCTGCTGATTTATCACATGAGAGCATGAAGCGCCCGAGTGCGATAAATCAGCTAAGCGCCCGAGCGGCCATGTTATAACTGGCTTGTTACAATTCAAACAGCAGCGATTAGCGTTTGAATTCATTCGCTGTCGAATGAATTTACCGAACGAACCTGACTGAAGTTACTATAGAAACCAGAGAACACGCTCTTCTCGAAGCACAAGGCGAAAGGCGAGAAACGTCGCAAGAACAAGGCTGTCAGCGGCCTCTCGTACTGAATAAAGCATCGGCGCCGCTTGAGTCGGCACTAGGGCAGATGATTAGAAGTCCTACAAACAGCGTATGAAGGGAGAACTTTCTTTTTAGAGAGTGTACTAGGATTTAAACAACTGGAGAACTTGGGAGTGGTGAGACTAACTTCAAGTTGAACCCTCAAGTGAACTCAGGAAAGGGAATCTTGAGTTTCTCCATCACTAAAGTCATTACATGCACAATTACACGTCACTGCCATAAAAGTACACGTGCAGTGCTGTGCTAGGCATAAATTTATGTTGATGACCATGCTTCCAAGTGCCAAGCACTCATCATTCTAGAGCCAATGTTCATGAGAAAGTTTACAAGGTGATGAACATCAAAGGCATTTTGCTAAAGCAGTAAACAAAACGTTTGTTTAAGGCTAGAAAGCGATTGGGTTAGCAAATAAGAGCCCCATTTGACATAGTGTGTTATGGGGTGTGAAAGCGTAAACAGTGGCGTTATGCGAAATTAGCACACTGCAGCTTGCTTTGATGTATGGCTTCCTCATGTAACAAGTACTAGTTATAACATGGCCACGAGGGCGCTGGCTGATTTATCACACGAGGGCGCGAAGCGCCCGAGTGCGATAAATCAGCTAAGCGCCCGAGCAGCCATGTTATAACTGACTTGTTACGATTCAAACAGCAGCGATTAGCGCTTGAATTTGTTCGCTGTCGAATGAATTTACTGAACGAACCTGACTGAAGTTACTATAGAAACCAGAGAACACGCACTTCTCGGAGCACAAGGCGAGAAGCGTGTCGCAAGAAAAAGGCTGTCAGCGGCCTCTCGTACTGAATAAAGCGTCGGTGTCGCTTGAGTCGGCACTAGGGCAAATAATTAGAAGTCCTACAAGCAGCGTATGAAGGGAGAACTTTCTTTTTAGAGAGTGTACTAGGATTTAAACGACTGGAGTGGTGAGATCTACCTTCAATTTGATCCAACAAGTGAACTCGTGAAAGGGAATCTTGGTTTCTCTATCACTGAAGACATTACATGCACAATTACATGTCACAAGGGAATCTTGGTTTCTCTATCACTAAAGACATTACATGCACAATTACATGTCACAAGGGAATCTTGGTTTCTCTATCACTAAAGACATTACACGCACAATTACATGTCACAAGGGTATCTTGGTTTCTCTATCACTAAAGACATTACATGCACAATTACATGTCACTGCCATAACAAGTATTTCGAGTTAAAAAAACTCGTGGGGTGCCGGGGCGCCCCTGAACTCGAACTACTTGCTAAGAACTTTCCTATGTATGTTCAATAGTTTAGATTGCTGGGTATGCAGTATTGCTGCTGGTGTGAAAGATACATCACGATACCACGGATAGACTGTTGAGGTTGCAAGAGTTTCAAGTCTCCAGACCAGGAAGTCATCCAGTGAAAGCACCCCTACCAAACTGTCAAAATGCTTCGCTGATGCTTTTTGATCTACATAACATTCTGAATGAGGATGCACATGTTGCTTTGTGCCTGGAGGAGGAGTGTGGTGGCTAAAACTGCTACCCTAAGTGGTAATGCCATGACTCGATTTGTCTCTCATTGGCCAATGGGTCATTCGACCTCTGTTATATTTGGGGCTGTACCTCACAGGAGAATAGTTAGATAAGCTTTCTACTACAATACTATTACTTAAACATGTTCTAGAAAGACTTTGCGTTCAAATACGAAGAAAGATGATTATGAGCCTAGCAAACAGAGCGTCGAGCGCGGCCATTTTACAATGTCCGTCAGTGATAATTAGAGCTGTATCTCGCAGAAGAGTCCTTTGTTAGGCTTCTTACGAGTATCACTCTATCAAAACATCTTCTTGAACACATTTCGTTCGATTGAGATACGGCGAAACGCCATTGGAGATGATTTTAAGCTTTGCAAAGATTGAGGTGAGTGCCGCCATTTGCAAAATGACAGATATATATATACAGTGCAAGTTACAATATACACCACTAATCTAAATACAGTGCAAGTTACAATATACACCACTAATCTAAAGTAAATAATATAATATAATATAATATAATATAATATAATATAATATAATTCCCGGGGGGTTAGGCACCCCTCACGAACATGTGATAGGTGTGCCTTTGAAGTATGGGAGATTTTAAGACTTTTAAATGAGGCAGAATTTTTAATTAGGTCTTCGTTCTTCTACAAGCAGCCCGCAAAATCCTAATATAAATGTGCATAGCATAACACTTAATGTATGGTGCATTTATATTGATGCATAGTGGTATCTTGTATATGAATGCAACTGGGCTCGTTGAGACGTGAAACTTGGTGGACACATCCAAGTGGTCCACCTTCCTATGTTATTAGCGGGATTTCTTAATTAGTCTCAAAATGGCCGACATATGTGATGTGTATGATGTATTCAACCAGCCCGGCCCGCTCAGTCATGACACTTGATGGACCTAGCCAGATAATGCAACTGTTCATGTCATTAGCAGGATTTCTTAATTAGTGGCAAAATGGCCAAGAAAAATGCGGTTCATTGCATATCTTACCGACCCAGCCCTGCTAAGTCATGATACTAAGTGGATGAAGTTAGATGACCAATTTCCTCATGTCATTAGCAGTATTGCTTAATTAGTCACAAAATGGAGGCGATGTTTTGAACAATCACATTTTGACACCAATTTGTAGGCATTTGCCGCTATGCTGGAGCAGAGCAGCACCAACATGTACACTTGCTCACAGCTATCCAGCCACAATATCCAGCTACTACACCACCACATAGATAAATACAACCGCCATCACCACCACCACAGTGGAAGTTGCAATGAGCACACCAGTATAATATTATGTGCTAGAGCTGCAAGAAAACAGACCACCACATCAGGCGCTGCTACTACATACTACTACTACCACCACCACACAGTGCAAGTTACAATATTACGGCCACCACATGCATTCCTAAATGAAAATGACCACCACTACCACCACATGGTGCCAGTACAATGGATGCATTCAGTATATGTGCCATTGCTCTAGAAAAAACACCACCACCACCACCACACAGTGCAAGTTACAATATCGCAGCCACCACCACCTGTGCCAGTAAAGTATCTGTGCTAGTTGGTCATAGAGAAAAAGACCACCAGTGCAAGTTACAGTAGCCACCACCACATGTGCCAGTAGAGTATCTGCACTAGTTGGTCATAGAAAAAGACCACCAGTGCAAGTTACAGTGGCACCAGCACCATTCGCACCACCACATGTGCCAGAAAGTAAATGCGCTCAATGGCTGAAGAAAAAGACCACCAGCGCAAGTTACAGCTGGTCAGAACCTGCACCGCCACCATTGGAGTGCACCCTGCAGCAAGCAAATGTAACTTGCCTAAGGGCATGCCATTGAATTTCTTCCCACGCACCCTCAATTCAATGGCATGCCCTTAGGTAAGCTTACATTTGCTTGCTGCAGCGTGCACTCCAATGGTGGCGGTGCAGGTTCTGACCAGCTGTAACTTGCGCTGGTGGTCTTTTTCTTCAGCCATTGAGCGCATTTACTTTCTGGCACATGTGGTGGTGCGAATGGTGCTGGTGCCACTGTAACTTGCACTGGTGGTCTTTTTCTATGACCAACTAGTGCAGATACTCTACTGGCACATGTGGTGGTGGCTACTGTAACTTGCACTGGTGGTCTTTTTCTCTATGACCAACTAGCACAGATACTTTACTGGCACAGGTGGTGGTGGCTGCGATATTGTAACTTGCACTGTGTGGTAATATAATATAATATAATATAATATAATATAATATAATTCCCGGGTGGTTTGGCAGCCCTCATGAACATGTGCTAGGTATGGCTTTGAAGTATGGGAGATTTTAACACTTTTAAATGAGACGGAATTTTTAATTAGGTCTTCGTTCTTCTACAAGCAGCCCGCAAAATGCTTATATAAATGCACATAGGAGAACACTTAATGTATGGTGCATTTATATTGATGCATAGTGGTATCTTGTATATTAATGCAACTCGGCTCGTTGAGACATGAAACTTGGTGGACACGTCCAAGTGGTCCACCTTCCTATGTTATTAGCGGGATTTCTTAATTAGTCTCAAAATGGCCGACATATGTGAGGTGTATGATTTATACAACCAGCCAGGCCCGCTCAGTCATGACACTTTGTGAACCTAGCCAGATAATCCGACTGTTCATGTCATTAACAGGATTTCTTAATTAGTCGCAAAATGGCCGAGAAAAGTGAAGTTCATTGCATATCCCACCAACCCAGCCCCGCTAAGTAGTGATACTAAGTGGACATAGTTAGATGGTCCATTTGCTCATGTCATTAGCAGGATTGCTTAATTAGTCACAAAATGGAGGCGACCTTTTGAACAATCACATTTTGACACCAATTTGTAGGCATTTGCCGCTATGCTGGAGCAGAGCAGCACCCACATATACACATGCTCACAACTATTCAGCCACAATATCCAGCTACTATACCACCACATATATAGATAAATACAACCACCATCACCACCACCACAGTGGAAGTTGCAATGAGTAGCATATTATGTGCTAGAGCTGCAAGAAAACAGACCACCACATCAGGCGCTGCTACCACATACTACTACCACCACCACACAGTGCAAGTTACAATATTACGGCCACCACATGCATTCCTAGATGGAAATGACTGCCACCACCACCGCCACTCAGTGCAAATTACAATGCATACATTCAGTATATGCACCATTGCTCTAGAAAAAACACCACCGCCACCACCACCACACAGTGCAAGTTACAATATCACAGCCACCACCACCTGTGCCAGTAGAGTATCTGCGACAGTTGGTCATAGAAAAAGACCACCAGTGCAAGTTACAGTAGCCACCACCACCTGTGCCAGTAGAGTATCTGCGCTAGTTGGTCATAGAAAAAGACCACCAGTGCAAGTTACAGTGGCTCCAGGCCAGCACATGCACGCACCATTCGCACCACCACATGTGCCAGAAAGTGAATGCGCTCAATGGCTGAAGAAAAAGACCACCAGCGCAAGTTACAGCCGGGCAGTACCTGCACCGCCGCCATTGGAGTGCACGCTGCAGCAAGCAATTGTAACTTGCCTAAGGGCATGCCATTGAATTTCTTCCCATGCACTCTCAATTCAATGGCATGCCCTTAGGCAAGCTTACATTTGCTTGCTTTCTATGACCAACTAGCGCAGATACTCTACTGGCACAGGTGGTGGTGGCTACTGTAACTTGCACTGGTGGTCTTTTTCTATGACCAACTGTCGCAGATACTCTACTGGCACAGGTGGTGGTGGCTGTGATATTGTAACTTGCACTGTGTGGTGGTGGTGATGGTGGTATATATATATATATATACAGTGCAAGTTGCAAAATACAAGGGTATTGAAGCCATAAAATAATGTAATATAATGTTTGGGGACTTTGGGCACCCTGTGGCACAGACCATTGGTAAGATGGCAAACTTAAGGGAAATTTAACGATTTTAAATATGACAGAATTTTTAATTAGGTCTTTGTTTACGTGCAAGGTGGCGCCAAATTGCAAATATAAAATGCCATAGCCCCATATCATTACTATAGCACATTTATACTGATAGTGGGTGCTATAATAATTTAATATAAAAATCCGGCAAATGCTCACAAAACTTTGTAGGCAAGTGCAAGTGGTCGATGAGGCTGTGCACTCAGCAGGGATTAGTAATTAAAGACTCTGCTGTTCAATTAGAAGGCTGACAATCTAGTGTGACGTCATGGAACGGTGACGTTTTATTGTGACATCACGCAAACGTCACACCCTAGTCGCTCCAAAATATAGCGTTCGTTTCGTGATGTCACCTTTCGCACCTCAAAGACCTCCTTAAAGCCGCTGGCAAGAAGAAAGGGCCGCAGCGCACGCTTCTCTTTGAAACACATTGCCAGGAACTGTGTGCAAGCGCCAAGGGCGCCTCTGAATTTGGGGGTTACGCGAGCGTGAGAGAGTTTCCAGACGACTCTGAGTGCCTACTGCGCGAAGACAGCGAATCAGTGGGTACTGGGAAGACGCACGGCCTTTGTGGAGGCAGAGCCTTGAGGAAGTGTTCCGAGAAATGCTGCCGTAAGTGCTAGCAGCGTACTCTTCAACCATTAGTCAAACGTGGGACGTTTCCACCCGGACGCGTATACGGTAAGCAGGAGCGCGCTCGCGCAAGTTGGCTTGCCGCGAGTCAATGCGCTCTACTGGATGAAGCCTCTTCTGAGTTAACACTGTGCTATGCTTGCCTGATTCGGTGAAAGAAATAAACTCCCATGTGGCTCATTGTGTATGTGCCTGTACACTATAGCTTTCCGTAGTGTGTATTGCACCATAGACTTTAGCTATGGTGGCATTTCACATGCATAAATATAGCCATATGCATTGACACCACACACTTCCAGTGTGTGTGCACCTTGCATTTCTTCGCTTACCAACTGGCACACTCACCACTGAAGGCAAGCTTTTTTACAAGTGCTCCATCACTACCACTGACTTCCACATTCACATATGGTGAGACAAATGATGATAGGGTATTTGTACAGAATCCTGCCAAAGGCAAGCTAGCGCGCAAGTGCACAACTGCCAGCACTGACTGCCACATACAAATACATGTACAGCCAACATTATACAACCACCACATGCTACTATCCCATGGCACCACTTCCACAGTGCAAGTTACAATCTGAGCATGCAGTATATGTGCAAGTGCTACTAGGAACAAAACCACCAGTGCAAGTTGCCAAGGGTAACCACCCCGAGTGCAGGTAGAGTGTTTGTGCTATATATACACCACCAGCACCATCACCACCAGCACCCACCACCACCACACAGTGCAAGTTGCAATGTGCGCATTCAGTATGTGCGCCAGTGCTTCTATGAACAAGGCCGCTAGTGCAAGTTGCCGAGAGTAACCACCCCGAGTGCAAGTAGAGTGTTTGCGCTAGTTGAAGGAAGGAAAAAAACACCAGCGCAAGTTGCTGAAGGTCAGGGGGACCAGGCACCAGTATTGATTGGCATGCAGTGGGGGACCACTATGAATGCAAGTACAGTGTTGGTGCTAGTCGAACAGCACAAGTTGGAGCAGGATGCAGCAACAGGTATGCAACTTGCACTTGGGCACTATATGTGAACCGTGTTCTGCCCAAGTGCAAGTAGAGTGTAGAGTAGAGAAGTAGAGAAATTGCATGTGGTGGTGCGAATGGTGCGTGTGCTGGTCCGGGGCCACTGTAACTTGCACTGGTGGTCTTTTTCTATGACCAACTAGCACAGATACTCTACTGGCACATGTGGTGGTAGCCACTGTAACTTGCACTGGTGGTAGTCTTTTTCTATGACCAACTAGCACAGATACTCTACTGACACAGGTGGTGGTGGCTGTGATATTGTAACTTGCACTGTGTGGTGGTGGTGGTGGTGTTTTTTCTAGAGCAATGGCGCATATACTGAATGCATGCATTGAAACTTGCACAGTGTGGTGGTGGTGGCGGTCATTTTCATCTAGGAATGCATGTGGTGGCCGTAATATTGTAACTTGCACTGTGTGGTGGTGGTAGTAGTATGTGGTAGCAGCGCCTGATGTGGTGGTCTGTTTTCTTGCAGCTCTAGCACATAATAGTGGTGATGGTGGTTGTATTTATCTATGTGGTGGTGTAGTAGCTGGATATTGTGGCTGGATAGTTGTGAGCAAGTGTATATGTTGGTGCTGCTCTGCTCCAGCATAGCGACAAATGCCTACAAATTGGTGTCAAAATGTGATTGTTCAAAACATCGCCTCCATTTTGTGACTAATTAAGCAATACTGCTAATGATATGAGCAAATTGGTCATCTAACTACATCCACTTAGTATCATGACTTAGCAGGGCTGGGTCAGTAAGATATGCAATCAACCTCATTTTTCTCGGCCATTTTGTGACTAATTAAGAAATCCTGCTAATGACATGAACAGTTGGATTATCTGGCTAGGTCCATCAAATGTCATGACTGAGCGGGCCGGGCTGGTTGAATACATCATACACCTCACATATGTCGGCCATTTTGAGACTAATTAAAAAATCCCGCTAATAACATAGGAAGGTGGACCACTTGGATGTGTCCACCAAGTTTCACGTCTCAACGAGCCCAGTTGCATTCATATACAAGATACCACTATGCATCAATATAAATGCACCATACATTAAGTGTTATGCTATGTACATTTATATTAAAATTTAGCGGGCTGCTTGTAGAAGAACGAAGGCCTAATTAAAAATTCTGCCTCATTTAAAAGTCTTAAAATCTCCCATACTTCAAAAGCACACCTATCACATGTTCGTGAGGGGTGCCTAACCCCCCGGGAATTATATTATATTATATTATATTATATTATATTATATTATATTATATTATATTATATTATTTACTTTAGATTAGTGGTGTATATTGTAACTTGCACTGTATAGACCACCAGTGCAAGTTACAGTGGCTCCAGGCCAGCACATGCACGCACCATTCGCACCACCACATATGCCAGAAAGTGAATGCGCTCAATGGCTGAAGAAAAAGACCACCAGCGCAAGTTACAGCCGGGCAGTACCTGCACCGCCGCCATTGGAGTGCACGCTGCAGCAAGCAAATGTAAGCTTGCCTAAGGGCATGCCATTGAATTGAGAGTGCATGGGAAGAAATTCAATGGCATGCCCTTAGGCAAGTTACAATTGTTTGCTGCAGCGTGCACTCCAATGGCGGCGTTGCAGGTACTGCCCGGCTGTAACTTGCGCTGGTGGTCTTTTTCTTCAGCCATTGAGCGCATTCACTTTCTGGCACATGTGGTGGTGCGAATGGTGCGTGCATGTGCTGGCCTGGAGCCACTGTAACTTGCACTGGTGGTCTTTTTCTATGGCCAACTAGCGCAGATACTCTACTGGCACATGTGGTGGTGGCTACTGTAACTTGCACTGGTGGTCTTTTTCTATGACCAACTAGCGCAGATACTTTACTGGCACAGGTGGTGGTGGCTAGTGTAACTTGCACTGGTGGTCTTTTTCTATGACCAACTGTCGCAGATACTCTACTGGCACAGGTGGTGGTGGCTGTGATATTGTAACTTGCACTGTGTGGTGGTGGTGGCGGTGGTGTTTTTTTCTAGAGCAATGGTGCATATACTGAATGTATGCATTGTAATTTGCACTGAGTGGCGGTGGTGGTGGCAGTCATTTTCATCTAGGAATGCATGTGGTGGCCGTAATATTGTAACTTGCACTGTGTGGTGGTGGTAGTAGTATGTGGTAGCAGCGCCGGATGTGGTGGTCTGTTTTCTTGCAGCTCTAGCACATAATATGCTACTCATTGCAACTTCCACTGTGGTGGTGGTGATGGTGGTTGTATTTATCTATATATGTGGTGGTATAGTAGCTGGATATTGTGGCTGAATAGTTGTGAGCATGTGTATATGTGGGTGCTGCTCTGCTCCAGCATAGCGGCAAATGCCTACAAATGTGATTGTTCAAAACATCGCCTCCATTTTGTGACTAATTAAGCAATCCTACTAATGACATGAGCAAATGGACCATCTAACTATGTCCACTTAGTATCACTACTTAGCGGGGCTGGGTTGGTGGGATATGCAATGAACTTCACTTTTCTCGGCCATTTTGCGACTAATTAAGAAATCCCGTTAATGACATGAACAGTCGGATTATCTGGCTAGGTTCACAAAGTGTCATGACTGAGCGGGCCTGGCTGGTTGTATAAATCATACACCTCACATATGTCGGCCATTTTGAGACTAATTAAGAAATCCCGCAAATAACATAAGAAGGTGGACCACTTGGACGTGTCCACCAAGTTTCATGTCTCAACGAGCCGAGTTGTATTAATATACAAGATACCACTATGCATCAATATAAATGCACCATACATTAAGTGTTCTCCTATGTGCATTTATATAAGCATTTTGCGGGCTGCTTGTAGAAGAACGAAGACCTAATTAAAAATTCCGTCTCATTTAAAAGTGTTAAAATCTCCCATACTTCAAAGCCATACCTAGCACATGTTCATGAGGGCTGCCAAACCACCCGGGAATTATATTATATTATATTATATTATATTATATTATATTACGGCCACCACATGCATTCCTAGATGAAAATGACCGCCACCACCACCACACTGTGCAAGTTTCAATGCATGCATTCAGTATATGCGCCATTGCTCTAGAAAAAACACCACCACCACCACCACACAGTGCAAGTTACAATATCGCAGCCACCACCACCTGTGTCAGTAGAGTATCTGTGCTAGTTGGTCATAGAAAAAGACTACCAGTGCAAGTTACTACCAGCACACGCACCATTCGCACCACCACATGTGCCTGAAAGTAAATGCGCTCAATGGCTGAAGAAAAAGACCACCAGCGCAAGTTACAGCCGGTCAGAACCTGCACCGCCGCCATTGGAGTGCACGCTGCAGCAAGCAAATGTAAGCTTGCCTAAGGGCATGCCATTGAATTGAGGGTGCATGGGAAGAAATTCAATGGCATGCCCTTAGGCAAGTTACAATTGCTTGCTGCAGCGTGCACTCCAATGGCGGCGGTGCAGGTTCTGACCGGCTGTAACTTGCGCTGGTGGTCTTTTTCTTCAGCCATTGAGCGCATTTACTTTCAGGCACATGTGGTGGTGCGAATGGTGCGTGTGCTGGTCCGGGGCCACTGTAACTTGCACTGGTAGTCTTTTTCTATGACCAACTAGCACAGATACTCTACTGACACAGGTGGTGGTGGCTGCGATATTGTAACTTGCACTGTGTGGTGGTGGTGGTGGTGTTTTTTCTAGAGCAATGGCGGATATACTGAATGCATGCATTGTACTGGCACCATGTGGTGGTGGTGGTGGTGGTGGTCATTTTCATCTAGGAATGCATGTGGTGGCCGTAATATTGTAACTTGCACTGTGTGGAGGTGGTAGTAGTATGTGGTAACAGCGCCTGATGTGGTGGTCTGTTTCCTTGCAGCTCTAGCGCATAATATTATACTGGTGTGCTCATTGCAACTTCCACTGTGGTGGTGGTGATGGCGGTTGTATTTATCTATGTGGTGGTGTAGTAGCTGGATATTATGGCTGGATAGTTGTGAGCAAGTGTACATGCTGGTGCTGCTCTGCTCCAGTATAGCGGCAAATGCCTACAAATTGGTGTCAAAATGTGATTGTTCAAAACATAGCCTCCATTTTGTGACTAATTAAACAATACTGCTAATGACATGAGGAAATTGGTCATCTAACTACATCCACTTAGTATCATGACTTAGCAGGGCTGGGTTGGTAAGATATGCAATGAACCTCATTTTCCTCGGCCATTTTGCAACAAATTAAGAAATCCTGCAAACGACATGAACAGTTGGATTATCTGGCTAGGCCCACCAAGTGTCATGACTGAGCGGGCTGGGCTGGTTGAATACATCATACACCTCACATATGTCAGCCATTTTGAGACTAATTAAGAAATCCCGCTAATAACATAGGAAGGTGGACCACTTGGATGTGTCCACCAAGTTTCACATCTCAACGAGCCCAGTTGCATTAATATACAAGATAACACTATGCATCATGCAATATAAATGCACCATACATTAAGTGTTATGCTATGAACATTTATATTAGAATTTTGCGGGCTGCTTGTAGAAGAACGAAGGCCTAATTAAAAATTCTGCCTCATTTAAAAGTCTTAAAATCTCCCATACTTCAAAGGCACACCTATCACATGTTCATGAGGGGTGCCTAACCCCCCGGGAATTATATTATATTATATTATATTATATTACAGTAGCCACCACCACATGTGCCAGTAGAATATCTGCGGTAGTTGGTAATTGAAAAAGACCACCAGTGCAAGTTACAGTGGCTCCGGGCCAGCACATGCAAGTTACAGCTGGTCAAAACCTGGACTGCTGCTATTGTAATGCACGCTGCAGCAAGCAATTGTAAGCTTGCCTAAGGGCATGCCATTGAATTGAGGGTGGGAAGAAATTCAATGGCATGCCCTTAGGCAAGTTACAATTGCTTGCTGCAGCGTGCATTACAATGGCAGCAGTGCAGGTTCTGACCAGCTGTAACTTGCATGTGCTGGCCCGGAGCCACTGTAACTTGCACTGGTGGTCTTTTTCAATTACCAACTACCGCAGATATTCTACTGGCACATGTGGTGGTGGCTACTGTAACTTGCACTGGTGTTCTTTTTCCATGACCAGCTAGCGCAGATACTCTACTGACACATGTGGTGGTGGCTACTGTAACTTGCACTGGTGGTGGTCTTTTTCTATGACCAACTAGCACAGATACTCTACTGGCACAGGTGGTGGTGGCTGCGATATTGTAACTTGCACTGTGTGGTGGTGGTGGTGGTGTTTTTTCTAGAGCAATGGCGCATATACTGAATGCATGCATTGTACTGGCACCATGTGGTGGTGGTGGTGGTCATTTTCATCTAGGAATGCATGGGGTGGCTGTAATATTGTAACTTGCACTGTGTGGTGGTGGTGGTAGTAGTATGTGGTAGCAGCACCTGATGTGGTGGTCTGTTTCCTTGCAGCTCTGGCACATAATATTATACTGGTGTGCTCATTGCAACTTCCGCTGTGGTGGTGATGATGGCGGTTGTATTTATCTATGTGGTGGTGAGTAGCTGGATATTGTGGCTGGATAGTTGTGAGCAAGTGTACATGTTGGTGCTGCTCTGCTCCAGCATAGCGGCAAATGCCTACAAATTGGTGTCAAAATGTGATTGTTCAAAACATCGCCTCCATTTTGTGACTAATTAAGCAATACTGCTAATGACATGAGCAAATTGGTCATCTAACTTCATCCACTTAGTATCATGACTTAGCAGGGCTGGGTCGTTAAGATATGCAATGAACCTCATTTTTCTCGGCCATTTCGCAACTAATTAAGAAATCCTGCTAATGACATGAACAGTTGGATTATCTGGCTAGGTCCATCAAGTGTCATGACTGAGCGGGCCGGGCTGGTTGAATACATCATACACCTCACATATGTCGGCCATTTTGAGACTAATTAAGAAATCCCGCTAATAACATAGCAAGGTGGACCACTTGGATGTGTTCACCAAGTTTCACGTCTCAACGAGCCCAGTTGCATTAATATACAAGATACCACTATGCATCAATATAAATGTACCATACATTAAGTGTTATGCTATGCACATTTATATTAGTATTTTGCGGGCTGCTTGTAGAAGAACGAAGACCTAATTAAAAATTCTGCCTCATTTAAAAGTCTTAAAATCTCCCATACTTCAAAGGCACACCTATCACATGTTCGTGAGGGGTGCCTAACCCCCCGGGAATTATATTATATTATATTATATTATATTATATTATATTACCACCACACAGTGCAAGTTACAATATCGCAGCCACCACCACCTGTGCCAGTAGAGTATCTGTGCTAGTTGGTCATAGAAAAAAGCACCACCAGTGCAAGTTACAGTAGCCACCACCACATGTGTCAGTAGAGTATCTGCGCTAGTTGGTCATAGAAAAAGACCACCAGTGCAAGTTACAGTGGCACCAGCACCATTCGCACCAACCACATGTGCCAGAAAGTAAATGCGCTCAATGGCTGAAGAAAAAGACCACCAGCGCAAGTTACAGCCGGTCAGAACCTGCACTGCCGCCATTGGAGTGCACGCTGCAGCAAGCAAATGTAAGCTTGCCTAAGGGCATGCCATTGAATTGAGGATGCATGGAAAGAAATTCAATGGCATGCCCTTAGGCAAGTTACATTTGCTTGCTGCAGCGTGCACTCCAATGGCGGCAGTGCAGGTTCTGACCGGCTGTAACTTGCGCTGGTGGTCTTTTTCTTCAGCCATTGAGCGCATTTACTTTCTGGCACATGTGGTTGGTGCGAATGGTGCGTGCATGTGCTGGCCTGGTGCCACTGTAACTTGCACTGGTGGTCTTTTTCTATGACCAACTAGCGCAGATACTCTACTGACACATGTGGTGGTGGCTACTGTAACTTGCACTGGTGGTGCTTTTTTCTATGACCAACTAGCACAGATACTCTACTGGCACAGGTGGTGGTGGCTGCGATATTGTAACTTGCACTGTGTGGTGGTAGTGGTGGTGTTTTTTCTAGAGCAATGGCGCATATACTGAATGCATGCATTGTACTGGCACCATGTGGTGGTGGTGGTGGTGGTGGTGGTCATTTTCATCTAGGAATGCATGTGGTGGCCGTAATATTGTAACTTGCACTGTGTGGTGGTGGTGGTAGTAGTATGTGGTAGCAGCGCCTGATGTGGTGGTCTGTTTTCTTGCAGCTCTAGCACATAATATTATACTGGTGTGCTTATTGCAACTTCCACTGTGGTGGTGGTGATGGTGGTTGTATTTATCTATGTGGTGGTGTAGTAGCTGGATATTGTGACTGGATAGTTGTGAGCAAGTGTACATGTTGGTGCTGCTCCGCTCCAGCATAGCGGCTAATGCCTACAAATTGGTGTCAAAATGTGATTGTTCAAAACATCGCCTCCATTTTGTGACTAATTAAGCAATACTGCTAATGACATGAGGAAATTGGTCATCTAACTGCATCCACTTAGTATCATGACTTAGCAGGGCTGGGTCGGTAAGATATGCAATGAACCTCATTTTTCTCGGCCATTTTGCGTCTAATTAAGAAACCCTGCTAATGACATGAACAGTTGGATTATCTGGCTAGGTCCATCAAATGTCATGACTGAGCGGGCCGGGCTGGTTGAATACATCATACACCTCACATATGTCGGCCATTTTGAGACTAATTAAGAAATCCCGCTAATAACATAGGAAGGTGGACCACTTGGATCTGTCCACCAAGTTTCACGTCTCAACGAGCTCAGTTGCATTCATATACAAGATACCACTATGCATCAATATAAATGCACCATACATTAAGTATTATGCTATGCACATTTATATTAAGATTTAGCGGGCTGCTTGTAGAAGAACGAAGGCCTAATTAAAAATTCTGCCTCATTTAAAAGTCTTAAAATCTCCCATACTTCAAAAGCACACCTATCACATGTTCGTGAGGGGTGCCTAACCCCCCGGGAATTATATTATATTATATTATATTATATTATATTATATTATATTATATTATATTATATTATATTACCACCACACAGTGCAAGTTACAATATCGCAGCCACCACCACCTGTGCCAGTAAAGTATCTGTGCTAGTTGGTCATAGAGAAAAAGACCACCAGTGCAAGTTACAGTAGCCACCACCACATGTGCCAGTAGAGTATCTGCACTAGTTGGTCATAGAAAAAGACCACCAGTGCAAGTTACAGTGGCACCAGCACCATTCGCACCACCACATGTGCCAGAAAGTGAATGCGCTCAATGGCTGAAGAAAAAGACCACCAGCGCAAGTTACAGCTGGTCAGAACCTGCACCGCCACCATTGGAGTGCACGCTGCAGCAAGCAAATGTAAGCTTACCTAAGGGCATGCCATTGAATTGAGGGTGCGTGGGAAGAAATTCAATGGCATGCCCTTAGGCAAGTTACATTTGCTTGCTGCAGCGTGCACTCCAATGGTGGCGGTGCAGGTTCTGACCAGCTGTAACTTGCGCTGGTGGTCTTTTTCTTCAGCCATTGAGCGCATTCACTTTCTGGCACATGTGGTGGTGCGAATGGTGCTGGTGCCACTGTAACTTGCACTGGTGGTCTTTTTCTATGACCAACTAGTGCAGATACTCTACTGGCACATGTGGTGGTGGCTACTGTAACTTGCACTGGTGGTCTTTTTCTCTATGACCAACTAGCACAGATACTTTACTGGCACAGGTGGTGGTGGCTGCGATATTGTAACTTGCACTGTGTGGTGGTGGTGACGGTGTTTTTTCTAGAGCAATGGCACATATACTGAATGCATCCATTGTACTGGCACCATGTGGTGGTGGTGGTGGTCATTTTCATTTAGGAATGCATGTGGTGGCCGTAATATTGTAACTTGCACTGTGTGGTGGTGGTAGTAGTAGTATATAGTAGCAGCGCCTGATGTGGTGGTCTGTTTTCTTGCAGCTCTAGCACATAATATTATACTGGTGTGCTCATTGCAACTTCCACTGTGGTGGTGGTGATGGCGGTTGTATTTATCTATGTGGTGGTGTAGTAGCTGGATATTGTGGCTGGATAGTTGTGAGCAAGTGTACATGTTGGTGCTGCTCTGCTCCAGCATAGCGGCAAATGCCTACAAATTGGTTTCAAAATGTGATTGTTCAAAACATCGCCTCCATTTTGTGACTAATTAAGCAATACTGCTAATGACATGAGGAAATTGGTCATCTAACTTCATCCACTTAGTATCATGACTTAGCAGGGCTGGGTTGGTAAGATATGCAATGAACCTCATTTTTCTCGGCCATTTTGCCACTAATTAAGAAATCCTGCTAATGACATGAACAGTTGCATTATCTGGCTAGGTCCATCAAGTGTCATGACTGAGCGGGCCGGGCTGGTTGAATACATCATACACATCACATATGTCGGCCATTTTGAGACTAATTAAGAAATCCCGCTAATAACATAGGAAGGTGGACCACTTAGATGTGTCCACCAAGTTTCACGTCTCAACGAGCCCAGTTGCATTCATATACAAGATACCACTATGCATCAATATAAATGTACCATACATTAAGTGTTATGCTATGCACATTTATATTAGGATTTGGCGGGCTGCTTGTAGAAGAACGAAGGCCTAATTAAAAATTCTGCCTCATTTAAAAGTCTTAAAATCTCCCATACTTCAAAGGCACACCTATCACATGTTCGTGAGGGGTGCCTAACCCCCCGGGAATTATATTATATTATATTATATTATATTATATTATATTATATTATATTATATTATATTATAGTATTTACTTTAGATTAGTGGTGTATATTGTAACTTGCACTGTATATATTATATTATATTAAAAGACCACCAGCGCAAGTTACAGCCGGGCAGTACCTGCACCGCCGCCATTGGAGTGCACGCTGCAGCAAGCAAATGTAAGCTTGCCTAAGGGCATGCCATTGAATTGAGAGTGCATGGGAAGAAATTCAATGGCATGCCCTTAGGCAAGTTACAATTGCTTGCTGCAGCGTGCACTCCAATGGCGGCGGTGCAGGTACTGCCCGGCTGTAACTTGCGCTGGTGGTCTTTTTCTTCAGCCATTGAGCGCATTCACTTTCTGGCACATGTGGTGGTGGGAATGGTGCGTGCATGTGCTGGCCTGGAGCCACTGTAACTTGCACTGGTGGTCTTTTTCTATGACCAACTAGCGCAGATACTCTACTGGCACATGTGGTGGTGGCTACTGTAACTTGCACTGGTGGTCTTTTTCTATGACCAACTAGCGCAGATACTCTACTGGCACAGGTGGTGGTGGCTAGTGTAACTTGCACTGGTGGTCTTTTTCTATGACCAACTGTCGCAGATACTCTACTGGCACAGGTGGTGGTGGCTGTGATATTGTAACTTGCACTGTGTGGTGGTGGTGGCGGTGGTGTTTTTTTCTAGAGCAATGGTGCATATACTGAATGTATGCATTGTAATTTGCACTGAGTGGCGGTGGTGGTGGCAGTCATTTCCATCTAGGAATGCATGTGGTGGCCGTAATATTGTAACTTGCACTGTGTGGTGGTGGTAGTAGAATGTGGTAGCAGCGCCTGATGTGGTGGTCTGTTTTCTTGCAGCTCTAGCACATAATATGCTACTCATTGCAACTTCCACTGTGGTGGTGGTGATGGTGGTTGTATTTATCTATAGCTATATATGTGGTGGTATAGTAGCTGGATATTGTGGCTGAATAGTTGTGAGCATGTGTATATGTGGGTGTTGCTCTGCTCCAGCATAGCGGCAAATGCCTACAAATTAGTGTCAAAATGTGATTGTTCAAAAGGTCGCCTCCATTTTGTGACTAATTAAGCAATCCTGCTAATGACATGAGCAAATGGACCATCTAACTATGTCCACTTAGTATCACTACCTAGCGGGGCTGGGTTGGTGGGATATGCAATGAACTTAACTTTTCTTGGCCATTTTGCGACTAATTAAGAAATCCTGTTAATGACATGAACAGTCGGATTATCTGGCTAGGTTCACAAAGTGTCATGACTGAGCGGGCCTGGCTGGTTGTATAAATCATACACCTCACATATGTCGGCCATTTTGAGACTAATTAAGAAATCCCGCTAATAACATAGGAAGGTGGACCACTTGGACGTGTCCACCAAGTTTCATGTCTCAACGAGCCGAGTTGCATTAATATACAAGATACCACTATGCATCAATATAAATGCACCATACATTAAGTGTTCTCCTATGTGCATTTATATAAGCATTTTGCGGGCTGCTTGTAGAAGAACGAAGACCTAATTAAAAATTCCGTCTCATTTAAAAGTGTTAAAATCTCCCATACTTCAAAGCCATACCTAGCACATGTTCATGAGGGCTGCCAAACCACCCGGGAATTATATTATATTATATTATATTATATTATATTATATTATATTATATTATATTATATTATTTACTTTAGATTAGTGGTGTATATTGTAACTTGCACTGTATATATACGAACATGAAGCCATACAAATACCTAAATCTGAAAACAATATAGGGGCCAAAAACTTGTGGGGCGCCAGGGCGCCCCTGAACCTCGTACTACTTGCTAGCAATTTTCCCATGTATGTTCAGTAAATCAGATAGTTGGGGGTACAGTATTGCTGTTGGCCTGAAAGATACATCAAGACACACTAGACCGTTGGGTTTGCAAGAGTTCAAGTCTCCAGAGCAGCCAGCCATATCCAGTGAAAGCATCCCTACCAAACTGTCAAATGTTTGCCTACTGCTTTTTGATCTATATTACATTCTAAATGAGCAATTGTTACTTTGTGCCTGGAGGAGGAGTCTGCTGGCTAAAAGGCTACCCTATGATGACTCTATGAGCGAATCATGGCTATAATTATGTGTCATGATTCGCTGGTCTCCCATTATTGGCCTACGGGTCACTAGACTTCTGTTGTATTTAGGGCTGTACCTCGCAGAAAAACAGTTAAGTAAGCTTCCTACCACAATACTATTACTTAAACATGTTCTAGAAACACTTTGCGTTCTTTGGATACACGGCGAAATCTAAAGAAAGATGGTTTTGAGCCTAGCAAACAGAAAGCGTCGATCGTGCAGCCATTTTACAATGTCCGTCAGTGATAATTGGAGCTGTATCTCGCAGAAGAGACGTTCCTTAGGCTTTTTATTAGTATCACTCTATTAACTTTTTTTTTTACAATAATCAACCAACAACTTAATTTAACTGCACTCAATTCTACAGATTATAGGCACACATGCGCACTGCCTGAGCTATAAACTGAGTAAAAGAAAAATAGAATAAAAGAAAAATATGCAGTCAGATGAGGGGGGTGCCCCCTCAAAAATAAGTCCAGTCAATCAAAGAAATTAAAATGCGAGGTGGAGCCCCCCATAGTTCCCATCACTGAGGCAGCATTTCCCCTTTGCACCGCGATGGAGAGACTCTATTAACACATATTTATGACCACATTTCGTTCGATTCAAACACGACAAAACATCATTAGCGAGGATTTAAAGCGTTGTAAAGATTGACGTGAGCGCCGCCATTTGCAATGACAGAAATATATATTTTTTTTTTTTTATTTTTTTTTTTAATTTTTTTTTTATTTTTTTTTCAACTACAGGCAAACACTAACTCAAACAGCAACAGTCCTAAAGAAATCAAAAAAACTCTAACCCTAACAGAGTCAGTCCTAAAGATGTCAAAATGAAGAACTACATCCTAAAATTGAAGCACAATTAAAGTTCTGGATACACACACTAAATCTTTGACACAGTTTAAGATACTCTAGGGGGTCCTTGGAAATTGATTGCAGTCGTGATGCCAACTGATGGAGGAAGTCTATTGTATCCTCGCCGAAGGATCCCATGGTCTCCACGGCAACTGGGACAAAGTGATGGTTCTGCGAGATTTCACGATAGATGTCTCTTTCTTCTCGCTGCCATGTCTGCCACCCGTCCAGGGCCAGACATGGCAATGTGGATGTTGGAGGCTGCCATCGAATCCCAGCAGGTGGCATCCCAAATGAGAAGCCGGCCTTGGGCCCATGGTGTAATAGTCATTCCATCAGGGCGTTTGCCATCCGTACGAGACAGTCCTTGGGGCTCTAGCACTGATGGAATGTTAGCGCTGGCGAGGGAGTGTTTAATGATGGTGTTCAACTGACCATGGCGGGGGATTCTGCCTATGCTCCTGCGACAACTCAGGCCATGAAGCCCTGTTTCGTCCACTCTCTTCCCACAGTGGGTGCAGTCGTGGGGGGCACAGATGTGAATGCCCAGTCGAAGACTGGTGGCAATGCGGATTGTTGCGTTGCACATCCGAAGGCCGAGGGCGCTTATTGGTGGGGCCGTGAGCCAAGCGCCTGACTCCTTCTGACTGCAGGCCTGTAGCCGTGCCCGATCCCTGGGGTCTGCTGTCTGCTGGCTGGACAGGCGGGAGAAGCAACACTCAATGGCTAGCGAGTCCCAAGCCTTCTGTTTGATGGCTGCTTGTCCTGTAGGTGGATTGACGGACTGGTCCACTAATTGCCTCCATTTCTCCAGTGCCTGGGCCTGGATGGTTGGAAGGAACGGGACCACATCTGCGGGTAGGATGGCCTGTGAGATAGGGACACTGCCTGCAGCTGAAGCCAAATAGGCTGACGGTGCCAGCATAACAGCGCTCCTAATTCCTAGGCCTCCACTGTTGATGGGTAAAGATGCCTGATGCCAGCTAACATCACTGAGCTGGATGTTGCAGATCGACTCCAACAGAGATCTCTGGAGACCGTCAAAACAGTCTAACGAAGGTGACAAAAAACAGGGGGCAGTTCTTAGAGTGTACAAAAGCTTTGGAATGGCAAAGGCACTCCGGTGAAGGCTCAGGGAATCGTGGGCCTCAAGCAGAAGCAAACGCTCACCCATCCTCTGCAGATCGGCAATCTTGGCCTTGATGACGTCCTCAATTGCCTCAAATATATATATATATATATACGAACATGAAGCCATACGAATACCTAAATCTGAAAACAATATAGGGGCGCCTTTGGCGCCCCAAAAATACACGTGTGCTAGGCATAAATTTATGTTGATGACTCATCTTTCCAGAGCCAATGTTCAAGAGAAATTTCACAAGGTGATGAATATCAAAGGCATTTTGATAAAGCAGTAAACAAACGTTTGTTTAAGGCTAGAAAGTGATTGGGTTAGCAAATAAGAGCCCCATTCGACGCAGTGTGTTGTGAGGTGTGAAAGCGTAAACAGTGGTGTTATGCAAAATTAGCACACTGCAGCTTGCTTTGATGTATGGCTTCCTCATGTAACAAATGTATGTATGACATGGTATGTATATTTCGGGCAATTCAGCGGCGCATGAGGTCTACGCTTTACAAGGCTCGCAATCATCTATGTTCGCATTTCGCCGTCTATTTTTAAACGAAATTAGGACATAGGTATGTGTTTACACGGTAATACTAGTAAGAAGCCTATTGAAAAACTCTCCTGAGAGATATAGCTCCAAATATCATGAAGACCGAGTGATGGGCATTTTAAAATGACGGCGCTCTGATATGAGTCGCTATTGACTTACTACATTTAAGATTCCTCTATTGCATAGTGCTATTTAATTAGTTAATGTGGGCTTAGAACCATTTGTTCATTATAATGTACCAACGCAATGAGGTTCCTTGGATGAATTGGCTTGATTTTCGACTGAAAAGCCTGATATTGCGCATGATGGCAAGCTAGCTAGCTACCCTCGTGGAGTTCGTTTAGACAGCGGAACAGTGCGGCGCACTTCAAGAAGTGTGCAAAGTACTCCTAGAGGAATCGAAATTACACTATGGGCAGGTAACATGTGCTGAAATGTTCCTCCATTTACAACAGACCTAGCTAGCTGACGGTCTGTGTCTACCCCCATCTCTCTCACTCTGTGTGTGTGTGTGTGTGTGTGTGTGTGTGTGTGTGTGTGTGCATGTGTGTGTGTGTATGTGCGTATGACACCCCCTCAAGCACCATTCATTTGTATGCATTACAGAATTGCACTCTCTGGAGGTGAGTGCAAATTTGCACCTTCTAGAGATGTGTATTCTCTGAAATTGAGAACACAATGGCATTTTCCATCATTTAGACCACTTCAAATGTAAGGTATAGGTGTAGAAATGTGGATTTCAGAGCACAGTACAAGAAGGAATTCTATTTTGCTGTACATTTCCAGATTACCAGGTATAAGCAGCTGAAGGAGCAGTCATTATTACGTTAAAAAGAGATTGTGCAAGAGAACACACAATATCATTACTACAGTCTTGTCCCATTGTACATCATTTCATCTTTTTCTATTGTAAACTGTCAATGCACTATTATTGTATCAAAATGAACCAATCTCTTGTATCACTGTCAATGTTGCTGTGTGCACGGGAAGCACTCGATTAATAGGCAAAATGCTTCTAAGCACCAACCGAAGGCAAAACAAACAAGCTTCTTGCACAAAAGAGCCAAATCAGTAAGGATTTTGGGGCATTTCGTTAAAAAATATTTTAACAGTTTATAGCAGATCGTGTTTGACCTTTACTAAGGTGACAATTATTGTGAGGTGCTAATTTGGTGTTAGGGGCTTTTATCCAAGTTACTGCACTGCAGTATCTGATTTACTGCAGTGGCAATCTCTTTGATGTATGAGATCATAATTCAATAAATGTATGCCTATCAATCTACACTTTCTTCCATACCTGTACCCCAGGTCCAAGGCATGCCTTCCCAGCACACCTGATGCTGCCAGATGTTAGTGAAAGGCCATGGGGGAACACAGATGGGTATCCCATTGATTATCACAGCAGCACATGGAATGATCACAGCAAAAACAAGTAGAACACGTGCAGGTCGTAGAGTTGATGGGGGTGGGGAATCTGAGATCAAAGATGCTCTTCTGTTGCTATTATCTGGAGTAACAGAGTTCAAAGTAAAAGTTATACAATCTTAATTACATGGTTTCATCATGCAGCCCCCCCCCTCCCCACACACACAAACACACTTACACGCACTTTACATGGGGTGCCTTATGTAACAATGTTAACACCTCTCCATGTGCAAGGTGCTAACACCATTGTAACAGATCTGACAGAACTTGAGCTAGTGATGTATATGACTAAATAACTTATTGTATGATGAAGCCATACATCAAAGGAGAAAACTGTGATACATATTGTATAACCACCAGTTTGCCATACTTTAACTTCCCCAGGAGCACTGGGCTCTTATTGTTAGCCAATCAGCTTCATGTGGAATGTTAACTTTATTTTGTTCTAAAGTTGTTGCTCATTTTTCACACATTTCTTGCCATGCAGCTGCTGTTCACATCGGCATTACTAAAACGCGGAATACAGAATAGCGGAATAACAGAATAATGGAATTAGATAATATTAAAATGGCGGACGACTCGTACGCAAACAAGTCTCGCTGGTGTGTGCTTCTGCCCAGAAAGGTTCGAATTTCGAACGAAAGTAGGGGAAATGGGTACATTGACAACTGCTTGGAAGTGGTTTGCGCAGAAATGCTTCTTCGAATGAAAACAGCAGCTAATCACAGTTTCCTCGCACAAAAACCTTGAGAAAGGCACCGTACAACCCACTATCCACTCAACAGCAGAGCCTCCAAGACTCGCCGAAGTAGAGATTCATCCTATCTTATGTCCCGACGCAACGATAGCTACGTGTATACCACATATCTCGTTCCCACCACCAGGCAGGCTTTTGGTAGGGGAGGTGGAGGGATCGATTGAAGGTGTGTGTGTGTGGGGGGGGGGTGGATTGCCTTCCCACCTGGAAGATTGTGAGTGTGATGTGTGCATGTGCATGTGTGTCACTGTGAGCGAGTGAGTGGAATGTGATGGGTGTGTGTGTGTGTGTGTGTGCGTGTGTGTGTGTGCCACTGTGTGTGTGTGTGTGTGTGTGTGCAAATGAGTGGAGTGTGTATGTGATATGTGTGCGTATGTGCGTATGTACATTTGTGAGAGTGGAGGTGTAGTGTGCATGCATGTGTGTGGGAGGGAGTATGGGGGGAAGGCAATGACAGACATAGTCTTCGCACACATGCCTAGACCTGTGGTGGGTGTGGGGACAAAACCTTTGGTATTGCTTTCCCCCAAACTCCCTCCCATACATGCACACGCACACTCCACTCATTCACACACAGTGACATACATGCACACACTACACCTCCACTCACACACACATGTACATACACACACACAACACATACACACTCCACCCATGCATTACATACATCACACTCCGCTCACACACATTCCACTTACTTACACACACACACACGCATGTACACATGCTCACACACAAGCACAGTGACACGCACTGTATGATTGTACCAATAGCTACATGCATAGAATGGCTCTGTGAAATGCTGAAGTGTACTTGTGTGTGTGTGAGGGGGGGAGGGGGCAGAATAGAGCCACACAATCTTCAAGGTGGGAGGGCAATTCACCCCCTCCCCCCGACACATAAACCTTCAATTGATCCCTCCACTTCCCCTACCAAAAGTCTGCCTGGTGCTCACTGGGTGTGGGGACAAGATATGTGGTATACGCAGCAAGAAAGAATGAATCTCTACTTTGGCGAGCGACGGAGGCTCTGCTGTTGAGTGGATAGTGGGTTGTACGGTGCCTTTCTCGAGGTTTTTGTGCGAGGAAACTGCGATTAGCTGCTGTTTCCATTTGAAGAAGCACTTCTGCGCAAATCACTTCCAAACAGTTGTCAATGTACCCATTTCCCTTACTTTCGTTCGAAATTTGAACCTTTCTGGGCAGAAGCGCACGCCAGCGAGACTGGTTTGCGTACGAGTTGTCCGCCATTTTAATATTATCTAATTCTGTTATTCCGCTATTCCGTTATTCCGCTATTCCGTATTCTGCGTTTTAGTAATGCCGTGTTCACATAGCATGTGACTATTTCTTACAGCACATTCATGTGTCACCATGTGGATGTACAATGTCATGGCAGTGTATGCTCATGACATCCCATGATTACACATGACTTGCTTGTGCATGCCAGCTAGCTAGATGCATCAAGCAAAGAATGGAATAAAATTGGTTGATGTAGATGTATTTAGCATGAAGTGCTTTTCACAAGGAAGTGTCCAACTCTTTTCTCAATACAATGGGCTTTGACCGCTGCACAACATTGCTACATGCAAGCTAAAACAGTTCCAAGTAGCTAAGCAGGGCCTTCGCTACACACAGTGGCTGCCTTGTCTTCATTTATTACAGCGAATTCAGGTAATTGGGTAAGGCCTGGCGTGCATAACTTCCTTGTAATCAATGGCCTCATTACCGGCAAACGTACGTCACAGGGTAGTTATACCAGGAAACCTGTACTTTAGGTGAAAGGCGTGGATAACCGCTAAATTCCTTGCATTAACAGTTTCGGAGGGAGAAACTTAGTGATGTCACGAATGACATCACTGATGTCACAAGTGACATCACTAAGCTAGAGCCTACGCAATAGACCAGCACTCAGCTAGAGTGCTCATACAATAGATCAAAACTCAGCTAGAGTGTTTATACAACACACCAGCACTTCGAAGTACTCACACAACAGACTAGCCCTATGCTAGAGTGCTTACATAGCAGATAAGCACTTGCTACAGTTCTCACACAAGAGTCTTTGCCTAATGAAGTTATTTTCTGTATTCCAGTATTAGTCTACAGCATAAATCAAGTTGGTACTGAGTATGTGTAGAGCGAGACAGCGTGTGGAATGAGAAAATGTTTGTGGAGCGAAGCAGCGCGTCGAATGAGACTGTGTTAAATTAGCTACGTACGTAGCACGTAGAGTGAGACAGCACGTGGAGAGAGGCAGTGTGTTGAGTGAGGTCGCGTACGGAATGAGGCAGTGTGTGGAGTGAGACAGCGCATGGAATAAAATAGCGCGTGGACTGAGGCTGCGTGTGGAGTTAGGCAGCGCGTGGAGGGAGACAACGCGTGAATTGAAGCTGCGCGGTGACTTAGGCAGCGTGTAATGTGGCACACATGGATGCACCCCAACGTACCTTTACTAAATCATACTCTTCCAGTTCTGTAGGCCTGACAACAATAACAGATACTGTCCTCGATCTGCTGCACTTCGGTTGACGAGCGGCGTCCTAACTTCCCTTTAACACATTGCTAGTCGATAACGTAAGTGACGTTTTTTGACGTCATCACAATGGCCGGTTTGTTGTTCAGGAAATTTTGTATAAAAAACCGGCATACTTAGAGCCCCATCTTGGTGAGTGTGCTGCACATCATCGTGTTTAGTAGTAAATATACCTTCATATTCGACTGAGAACAGAAGTGTGCTGTAGTCTCTTTTCGAGAAAATAACATTTGAACGTGCGAATTGTGGCAAAATTACTACAAAAAAGGTGTTTTTCTTTATTTTCTCTGCGAACAGATGCATATGTGCCCAGTTCTCAGTCGATTCTGAAACTTTACATTTTCCTACACCTAACCAGTGCAGCTACGTGTGTTTCAGGCGTCGTCTAGATATGCCGGTTTTGCTCTGAATGTCGGCGAGTGTGCCTTTTTCAACACCTTCAAACATCTTCATCCAAGCTTTCTCCCTTGCCCTGATCGACTTTTCTGATAAAGCTAAGATCGTACTTCCTTCTCCTGCCATTCGTTTTTCGTAGAATCATTCAGAGAGCGAGAATATAATGTTTCAAAAAGGTGCAAATTTAGCGGCCATGTTAGCGGTTTCCAGGTATAACTACCCTGTGGTAGCTAGCTACGAAGTTCCATTGGTCATGGCCAAACAAAACAGTGCTCCTTCTACAGAGGTTTCCTTCCAAACTCTTGCACATTCCTTCTGATCCTATCCGCTACACGCTTGGCAGTGAAACGCTCAATGGTTTAACGAAGAAATAGACTTCTTGGAGTTATTCGGTTCTGCACCGCCTCTAATCACTTTCTATTCGATATATCCTCTTGAGTCTATAAGCGTCTGCCGTTGGTACCTAAGAAACAACGTTGTAGCTTGATTCGTTTGACGATTCAAACCATTCTCGTTCAAAATACAACAAGCCAGTTATATTATGGTACGCTCAGGCGTTAATCTAATTTAACGCACTTGGGTGCTTCACGCCCTCATGGCTAAATTAGATACCGCCCTCGCAGCCATAATATAACTATATATAACATGTTTACAGTACATGTGTGTGTGTGTGTGTGTGTGTGTGTCTGTGTGTGTGTGTGTGTGTGTGTGTGTGTGTCTGTCTGTGTGTGTGTGTGTGTCTCCGCTAGAGGAGACTGGAGAATTGCCAATTGAGGAGCAGTTAAGGCAGAAACGATTGCAATGGTTTGGCCATGTACAGAGAATGTCTGATGAGCGTCCCCAGAAACAACTTATGAAATGTCGACCTCGAAGGAAGAAGAGACCACCAGGTGGAGCCCCACTGAGATGGGTTGATGTTGTCAGCAAAGATCTGACAAAACTGACCAACTGGCAAGAAGTGGTGAAGGACAGAGCTGCATGGCGAGCCTTCATCCACCGTCCCTAATCTGCAAATGTGCTGTAGTATCTTGAGTCTAGATCCCGCCCAACATCCTTGATGGATAAGGAGTACAGAGGAGGAGGAGGAGGTGTGTGTGTGTGTGTGTGTGTGTGTGTGCACATGTGTGTTGTGTGTGGCTGTTTTGGTGACTCGAAACTCTTGCAAACCAAACAGTCTATTGCATCTTAATGCTTATTTCAGGCATGAATCCTTATACCAGTGCACAAATAGCTTAGTGAACAAGCAAGACAAACCTTCAGTGTCCACTCCAGTGCTGTACAACTGTGCTTGTTGAGATCCAAGTGGTCCCATCTGTACTGATGGTAGGTCGGAAGGAGACTGAAAGACAGGTTGACCTACAGGGTGACGGACAACACTGCTCTTTAGGGGAACCTACATAGAGACCACAAGAGAAGAGTGTATGACGAACATCCATCTTGTCGACACACATATGAGCAAGCACACAAATCTACACACGAAAATTAAACGTTTTCATTTTATTACTCTTAGTGATGTTTGCTTATAAGTGTATTCATTTTATCATTGTATGCACAGTTGGGGCACAATTGAATACAAGTTTGGTGTTATGTCTGATGATGCTTCTGAAGTGTGGCTCATGCAGCTCTGATCACCATGCAGCCAGCCAAATTGAAGATGATATCTATATTGTGTCTTGGGTGCATTGATCCCAGTGAGTGAGTGGCAGCAGACATGCATGCTCAAACATAAACACACACACACACACACACACACACACACACACACCACATATGTAATTTCACTTGCTGATATTGGAATGGTCCTGTCTGTGCTAACACACACCACATACGTATGCATACCCAAGTACATGAGTACACACACATACCTGCATGAGTACACACACACGCACGCACGCACGCACACACACACACACACACACGCACACATGCACACACACACACACACATACACACACACACACACACACACACAGACCTGTGCTTGCTGATATTGGAATAGTCTCGCCTAGCCCAGACCCTTTCCTCCATTTCCGCTGTTGCGTAATAGGGAGGAAAGGGTCTGGGAGTTTTCCTAAGCACAAGCTGTTCCACCCACACACAGCCACTGTTTACTTAACACCATTGTGGGACAATAATCTGAGGTGTTGATTAGGTGTTACACCAGAGATGCGCGTGCACGTCTGTATAATTATAATGCGTAGAAGACTGAGATGGCGAACTGCTACTTCTGTAAGCTACTGCAAACGGCGGCAGATGTATTTTCGGGTCTCGCTCGATGACAAGGACAGCAATCCGTAAATAAGAGATTTACCGTAGCCAGTAGGAAGCGACACGAAAATATCACGACCATCGATGAATTCTAAGATGGCTTGCATCTGTTCTTGCTTTAGATCTTGGAACCCTGCTTCGGCTGCTGCCACACGTACTATCGCGGTAATACGGTCTCGTTTCAGTTCGTCTTCGCTTGCACAAACACTCGCCGTCACTTTCGCTGACTCGCTTATGATGACTTGTGGTACCACATCAAAGAGGTGTTAGATTTACACCTTGTCCGGGTTCCCACGGACATTGAACAGTTACACTTAAGAAAACTCCCAGACCCTTTCCACCCGTTTATTGCGCAATAACCGGAAAGGAAAGGGTCTGGGCTACGCGAGACTAATATTGGAGTGGTCCTGTCTGTGCTAAATGTGAGGTGGGAGGAGTCTGAAGGACAGGTTGCCCTGATCCACTAAACCTAGGCTGATGAAAGACAGCGCCCTGTGAGGGAACCTACATGGACCATAGGGAGAAGAGAACTTTCATTCAGTACATTACCATTGTAGGTGTGAATGTAATCTGCAATATGATACCAATCACATAGCAAATGACACATAATTCATGGAAGGTGCTGAATACAACACACTGTGTGATTGATTGAAACTGACAATACAATTGAAGAAAGAAGGGAAGGCAATGTATGTGGTAAAGTCCTGAGTGGCTAGGTACACGACTGTTCTGTATGCAGCCAGAGGTTGGAGAAGCATCAAATTGCATTAAAGTGACTTGGCTGGCTTGAAATGTCGGCGAAATGATTCACTGGACAGTAATGCATTCTGTACCATTCACCGCTTGCACATGTGCACTGTTCAATTTCACAGCTGCTATGCTGTGCCATTTATACATGTAAACAGTATCAACAGTAAATAGTAAACACACAAGGTGTTCAAATGGATGAACCCATGAACGACTACAACAGTCACAAAAGTGACGTTACCAGAAAACAGGTACAGCGCTTTGGCATTTGTCAATACAATAGCTAGCGGTACTCGTTGTGAATGAAGTTACACAAATTGCATGCAAGACAGTGCGACACAACATATGTGTCGTCACCCACCTTGTTGAGAAGGGTCATCTGTTGAAAGCTGATGTCCACTAAAAGGTGGTCGAACACGACCACTGTGGTCACATGCAGGTCCTGCAGAGCAGTGCAGTTGGACTCCAGCTTTGGGCAGAGTGAATACGCAGCCTCCTCAGGGATGAAGAAGTAGAGGACAATGCAGCCCTCATCAAAGCCAGCAAAAAGGGCATCACCCACACCAAATTTGGTGACTAGCAGGTCCTTTAACTGTAGAATCTGATGGAGGGGGAAGCTTAGGGGGATTCCACTGTGATTGACCTTAACTGCCACGGGGGTGTAGTCAGGAGGGGGTTTAAGCTTCACACTCTTTGCCCTGCACTTCTCCAAGGTGTGTGTCACTTTGCTGCAGACATTATTCTTGTACTGTTCCATCTGGGTTCGTAGGGAGCTATCTGCCATGGTGACTTGTCTAATGATGTCCTCTAGGAGGCCAATGTTGAGATAATCCCAATAATGACAGTTCTGCAAGTGTTGAAACAGCTTTGAGGGTGTCAGAGGACCCCAAGGAAGGTTAGGAGGTCCTTTCAAGGGAAAGATACCATCAACCATTGGCCGCAAACGCTCTCTTAGATATACTATTAGGCTCTCAAACTTAGCTGGCTCAAGTTCATGCACTACTTCTGATAGAATGCTAACGATACTTGAAAATTCATGTTGGAGTGCGGGAAACTCAGGCCAATACACCTTCTTTGGTGGTGATGACAGTGGGTGAGTCATGTTAATTCCAGGTTGTTGTGAGGCGGTTCCTCCTTCTCTAGAGGGTCCCTGTTCCCTCGCAGGGATGGCTACTTGGTGCTCTCCTCGTAGTGGGGCAGGATCAGTGCCAGGAAGGGCTGCATGTGAATAGAACATAAATGCAATATAAGACAATATACCACAAATCAAAGTAACTACAGTAATTAAGTAAATGGAATATCCCAGCAAAGAGCATTGACTATGGAAAACTCATTTCAAAACATGATTTCCATAATGCAATATTTATAACATAAAGTCACAAACAAAATGCCAATACCGTATCCTCTCTAAAAATTCGTCACCCCTAGTGCAGCGAAAATTTCATCTTTTGAGGCAATTAGAGCTGTAATAGAGAAGACCGTCGAAGGTGATGAACATTTCGCATGTGGGTTATGTCCTATGTAAACAATGCGGGCCGACTTTTGACCTTTTTTGACCTTCGTATTCTTTGCTCTTTCTCCTGCAGATAGAATCTGCACAAAGCAAGCTGTATATGTAATTGAAGCTGCATTCTTGTACTTCAATTCTGCGCAACAAGTATTTCATTGACGGCTTCCTTGACGGAGACTCGCCGCTGACAAGAGTACCTATGAAAACGCACAAAATCGCCGATCGACTTCGTCGAAGAGGCTAAAAGCGAATAAAATTACACAGAACCATGCACAATCACATCATCAAAGTTTTCCATGTGACCGCTTTTGATAAACCCCTCTGGTGCAGAGTTACATTGCGAAAACTAAATTCTTCCTTCGCGGCCGAACCTCGTGACATGCCATATATGGAAGACAAAACAAAAGCATGGCTATGACGTCATTTCACGTTCGCCGTGTTCGAAGTGCAGGATTCATTCGCAAAAAGCTATGAAACCTTGATAGTTTCAAAGTTTAAGAACGGTGAAGATTTCATCTTTGATTCACTCTTACCAGAACTCTTTGTTGTCCCCTAAAAGCCGGTTTCTTGCCATCACCGGATATGACGTTTGATTGCACAGGCCTCTTCAATCACGCGCACATCACATGCAGCGCAGGCGTTGCCATAGCAACACAAGAATTTCACACCTCAAGGCGCGAATACCACAAGGTTCACGTTGTGTAAACAGAGTGGACATAACCCACATGCGTTAGAGTTTTCGGACGAAACATTAGAGCGAAGACGAAACATTAGAGAGCTATTCCGTATGGGCATTTCTTGCTGAAATGGCCGCTTTCACGTTGACCGGGCGAACAGCAGTGCGAGACTACCCTCCGAACGAGAAGGATGTGGAGACGATTCGCCATCACTGAACTCCATTGTCGCACCAGAAGGAAAATGAACGACGTACACAGCGTCGAGAAGGCTTCTAGACGAACAGAACAATACCAAAAGGACAAAGACAACAGCGAGTGCTGTTGGCTTTGCTCCTAGGCTTTGTTCCTTGACTGTCGCAGCCATATTGCAGGCATTTCCGACGAATATTTAGAATGCTTCCTGTTCATGACGAAAATTAGAGGCCAATGGCGGAAATTAGAGAGACAGGGAATTCGTCACGATTAGAGTACACTTGAGCATATTTTTTCTCCTGATGAAAATTAGAATGACGAATTTTAGAGTGAATACAGTAATTATAAATTATAAAGCAAAAAACTGGATGTATGTAATAGCTCGTAAACTACAGAAAGACAAGATGAGATACCTTTACTGGCCTTGTTACTCTCTGCAGTCAACTCCAGCTCATGTGCCCAAACCTCGTAGTTGCACTGTCGCAGCATTCGACAGAAGATAGTGAAGTCCTCATCTCCCTTTCCTTGTAGTATCGTGATCACTTGGCCAACTTGCTCCCATCTCCACTCTCAGCAGTCACCCTGAGTGCCTCAGCTGTATTCATGAATCCTCCTGCAGGTCTCTCCAACATGTCCTTGAGTGTGATCATCTTGATGTTACTTTTGAGCTTCCCTTTCAATGCTACCAAAGCATCGGCATTCCATTTAGCCATTGGACCTGGAAACAACGCACACAATGCAGGTACAGCTAGTATACATGCCACACAACATGTATTACCAGGCTAGCTGCTGGATAGTTAGAATCTATTAAGAAATGGGAGGGTAGTACATGATCTAAATTTAAGTTGCCTTACCTGCCGTCTCTCCACTGCTGGAGGGCTGTCCGTTCGAACGAGGACGCTGAGATGGAACAGGGTCAGTCTTCTGTCGACTGACTTCTTCAGCAAAGGCTGCAGTATATGGGAAGGAGAGGAGTCACAGTTTGCGGACTAGCAAGACGCCAACCATTTTTGTGGAGCAAGCAAACAACCACACTCACCCTCCTCCAACGTGTTGGCCAAAGAACTGTACTTTTCCCTCAAGATCTCCACCAGCACTGACACAAAACCGGGGGGACGACGGCTGACAGCTATCAAGATATGCCTGTTGACGAACTCAGAGCCATCCTTGGAAGAAGCGTCAAGAATTCCTTCGTACTCTTCCTTCTTCAGAAGATGTTTCTGGTACAGTTCGTCAATGATGTCCTTCGCCTGAAGCTCTTGGACCAATCGTGGAAAGACCTCTTGCAGAGCTGCTTCATTGACATCCGCCCTCCTCTCCCTAGCAGCCATTGTTGTGACCAGGGATAAATAGGACCAGGACAGGGGCCAAAGCTGGGGCATATAGTTCTCCGTCAGGGGGGCAAAAGGAAGGAAGGGGAATAGTAGAAGGAGGGGGATTTCCCGGGAAGGGACCACTGAAATGCACGGATCGCGCGACACATACTCCGAATGACAAAGCGCTGATAGCCGTTTCCGTACAACGCTCAACCTTTCAACTATCTTTGCAGAGGAGCTAGAGCGTTTTGCCAGCTTTTATAATAACTTCGATGTCGTTCGTACGGTAAATTGGTACGGGGGTGCAAGCACAAATTGTTTAATTGATGCATTCATATTGCTCGTGATCTGTACATAACGTAGCTACTAGACGAACAGGAGCATCGCGACTGTTAATCCGCAATAATGGTATCCATGGTAGATCCATGAGAATGCCCTAAGGTGTGATGTGATAGCGATCGCGAGCAAGAATAAGAAATTGTTTTATATATAGGAGAAACCCAGGTCAAGGGCTGCTCTCAACTGCATGAAGTCTTAGTGCTTAGTGGCAATGCCTAAGAAAGGACTCACTGCATTTGAGTGGAAAGAGCGTCTTACGCAGTATGCACAAGGCATCTTTTTTTCAGCCGTGGCCAGAGGCCCAGTGAAGGGACTCACTGGAAGAAGGAGTTGGCTAGGATAGATAGCTGTCCCAAGCACACAAACCCCAATAGCTGTGATCCTTATGGAAGGAAGACTGCCTGCATGTGTGGCTATCATGGATTGCCTGAGAGGCTACTTGCAACAGAAGTAAGTACATGTCAGTAGTTAAGCTTCTTACATGCATACGCATTGAAAATTTACAGTACATTATATATGCTACTACCAATACTGCACATTTTCATAGATTCCCACAGGCATTCTGCCAGTGCGTAGGAGCAGTGCCACATCCCACACCCTTGATGCGCTTCCTCCTAAGAGGCCAGTGCCGGCTCAGCACCCTCACCCCCAGATAAGTGCTAGATTGCTGTCTCAATTTGTTGGGTTAAATTTAGCCGAGAAATTGCATATTATTACAGCAAGCACAAAGTAAGCATATTACATCACAACCTATTGACTACGCTTTCACACAGTCAGCCACTGCATCACTGTGTCCCTCATCTGTGGCGGAGAGTAACTTGTCCATGGACATAGCCCCGGACCCAGTTACAGCACTACCTGAGGTATGAAGTAAAGCAAGTGTATGGTCTTCTGCATGATATAATCAGTGCTCAGACTGCAACACTATAAAACTTTGCTAGAACCTGGAATCACACATGTACCATTGACTACCCTTTCACACAGGCAACCACACTCACTGGATCGGTGTGTCCCACACCTGTGGGCCCCTCACCAAGCTTGCCCATCAATATACCCCCAGACCCAGTTACAACACCACCTGAGGTATGGGGTGAAGTACAGGCATGATCTTTTGCATGTATAGTCAGCGCTCAGTCCACAACAACACAACTTTGCTACAACTCAAGAGTCACTAAGTACTTACCATTGACTATACCCTTTCACACAGGCAACCGCATGCACTACGTCAGTGCATCCCTCACCTGCGGTGGTGAGCAGGGACTTGCCCGTGGCCATTCCTCCAGGCCAAGTTGTAACTTCAGAAGCTTCAACACCATCTGAGGTATGGGGCTAAGCAACAGCAATCTAAAACCCTAACAACATTCATCCACTCTAGTTAGTTGATAGATTTGCACGTTCTAATCAATGTAAAATTAACTATGGCACCTGCAAACATTGGTGCATGCAAACATAGCATAAATTGCCATGTAGCTAGAAAACTATTCCATGAGATGACATAGCTAGGACCTGATAAGCATGCACTGTTGCTCACAACAATGCATGCACATGCAGCTTTGCTGTAACACTCAATCACAAATTCTCACACCCTCGCTTTACCACAGACAACTGCACCCATGGCTTCTCCTTCCCCGAGTGCACCAGTTTTCCAGGGCATCACTAAGAGGACGACTGACTTCAGCCTTCGACTACCAAAAGGGTGAGCAAGGGTACATTCATTTCATGGGATCACCGGATGCTGGAGCAGCTCAGTGATGGTGTCAGAGCTCGCTTCCCTGTAGTACTTACCCACAAGTATGCTTGTGACAAGGCCATTGTCTCTCTCCTTCGTGCACGCACCCTTGGGAACAGTCCCTCTGCCTTGCGACAGAACATGAAGGAGGTGCACAGTGAGGAGTGGTTGCGCATGCACCTCTGCTACCTCAGCGACTGCGAGCAGCACCGCAAGAGAAGGCAGGAGTTGAATCTACCAATTCCTCAGTACGAGGAGGCAACTCCTTGTCCACCCTTCCCGAGCACCAAGTGGTTCCTCTCCATTCATGTTCGCGATGTGTGGTCCAGGCTCCCTGCACTTCTTGCAGAAGCCACTTCAATCTATGGCAACATTCTAAAAATTGATTCAACAAAGAAGATCTGCAAGAAGTTGCAGGGTGCTGCTGCCAACACAGCAACCTGGACCACCAACATTGGCAATGAGAGGGGAGAGGTTCTACAATCGGTGCTGACCAGCTCAGAGGGGATTGTGGACCTGCAGAGGCTGGCAGAGGGGCTAATGGACAGATATGAGAAGGCTGGGCAAGACCCCCCTGCTCTCCTGTACACTGACAGGGACTGCTGCTCGCAGGGTCAGTCAAAGCTGCAACAGCTCTTTGGCAGGTGGAGTGATCTGCAAGTTTGCCTCGACATCTGGCACTTTATGCGGAGGTTGGCAGTCAGCTGCAACAGTGAATCTCACCCCCTATATGGGACCTTCATGGCCCATCTCTCTAGCTCCATTTTTGAGTGGGATGCAGGGGATTTTGATCTACTTATGGTTGCAAAGAGAGGCGAGATGGTGAGGGCTGGCATCCCAAATCCCTCCGAGTCAGCCATCAAGAAGGCTATCAGCAAGGAGGAGCTGGCTAGGCACTGTCGCCGGAGGACTAGGGGAGTGGAGAAGACAGTTGAGCTGATTGAGTCCTTGCTCCTGGCTCTCTCCTCTGCCACTGACACTCTGGGAGTCCCGCTTCTCAAGGAGGAGATGCAGACCATCTGGGATGAGCAAAGGAAGCACATTGCCTGCATACAGGACCCACCCAACATGTCTCTGTACACCATCACTGGCCACAGCAACAAGGGTGGAGTGCAGCTCCCCATACTACACTGTGCTCGAGGGACAACCTCCCTTGAGAGCTTCCACCTCCACCTTGCCAGGTTCATACCTGGCACCTCGGCAAGTGACCTCCACTTCCAAGCCTACCTGCTGGAGGGACTCACAAGGTGGAATGCTGCCCGTGCCACCAGTGCAGTCCATCCCCCCACAGAACAAACCCTGAGGACCTTTGACACCAGGCTGCAGAGCAAGGTAAAGGCACTCAGCCAATCTGTCCATGGCAAGGACATCCTCCCCCTATACCAACCACCTGCCCAGTACACTGGCGAGCTCTTCAGGGTAGAATACTTGTATGACCAGTGTGGTAAGGCATTCTCCCCCACAGCCGAGGAGTTGGACCAGCAGATTGATGAGGGGTTTGAGGATATTGGGGAGGATTCTGAGCCGCTTGCCCCCCTAGAAGTGGATGATGGTGACCCTACTGTGGCCTCTCCAGTGGATGAGGGTGACAGCAGTGAGGAAGGGGATGAGGTGGGTTTGCACACCTATAGCAGTCATGGGTGGGGGCGTTGTCATTGGTGTTCAATACTAGGTTAAACAAGAAATACATTTTACTTTTATACGTACAGGATGACAGCACAGAGGAAGCAGAGGAGGCCCTAGATTCACGTGGAATTCCGGGCTGGGACAGAGTAGATGCCCTAGCAGAGGCTCTACTCGGACTCAGTGGCCTATCAGTCGCCGGTGCTGCTGCCAAGAGGATTCTGGAGCTTTACCAGAAGTTGGAGGAGTTTGACAAACGTCCTCTGATATTTAAGCCCAGACCCCAGAAGCCACCTCGGGGGAGATTTGGTCGGTCCAAGAGTTACCGCTCTGGTCACAACACCGTGGACAACATGAAAAGGTACACTCTTCCTTGAAATTGCTTATTAAATACATGATACACATTGTTGCACCTTTACAATCATTATATAGGTGCTTCCTGTCAGCTGGGTCCTCTGCCTCTTCGCCATCAAAGAGCCGCCTTGTGGAGGCCATCTGTATTCGGCTGTGTGACTCCATCACACAGCCACAGAAAGAGCGAAGCAGCCGGGGCAAGGAGAGACAGACATCCCGCTGGAAGTTGATTTTATCAGCCTACAACGGGGTGAGAGCACGGCTGTTCAACAGTCAAGCCTTGCTGGAAGGCACCACGCTGTCCTTGTACACCATCAATGAGACCACGTTACTGAGGTGGTACAAGGACACCACACGCAGGAGGGAGATACAGTTGCTCTTACAAGGTCGTCCACTTCCAAGTGCCAAGGTCACTGCAAGTGTCACCCTTCCCCTTGCACAAGAACTGCCAACTGTTCGTGAGGCACCAACCAGCCCTCACCAATACCCAGAACCGGAGGACACAACCGGCCAGGCACGTAGGCGTAGCGGCAATGCAGGACCATCGGGCACTGCAGCTACACCACCTATTGGACCATCGGGCACTGCAGCTACACCACCTGTTGGACCATCGGGCACTGCAGCTACACCACCTATTGGACCATTGGGCACTGCAGCTACACCACCTGTTAGACCATTGGGCACTGCAGCTACACCACCTATTGGACCATTGGGAACTGCAGCTACACCACCTGTTAGACCATTGGGCACTGCAGCTACACCACCTATTGGACCATCGGGCACTGCAGCTACACCACCTGTTAGACCATCAGGCAGTACAGACACACCACCAGCCACTCAAGCTGTGTCCAGAACCACAGCGTGGAGGCACAGGCAGAAGGCAAGCACAGAACAGGGCCGAAAGTACTGCTGCAGGGTGTGTGGGAAGCCAATGGCTACAGCAGGTCACACTCAGTTTCGTGGCCAGCGGTACTGCCCTGATGCTCCGGGGCAGGTACCAAAAGAGGAATGGCTGGCCGCAAAGAGAAGAGAGGCAGCAGCCAAAGCAGCAGAGAAACAATAAACTAGCCATAACTTGGTTAAATTACATAATTGAGATGCATCTTCACTGACATATATTCTTTCTGTCTTTAGCGTGCACTAATCCTAGTATTGTATAACATCTTAGCTCTATGTGGTGTGCCCGATTGGTGTGTAAGCACAGGCCTTTTTTTATCTACGTTCCTAGCTCTGTTCCTTTTCTCCCTCTGTTGAGCTAGTTGTTGTCCTTGTGTTCTTATGCTAGTGCTACATTGGGCCTCTTGTGTCCTAGCACCATTTGGTGAGGTGCACTCTAATAATGATTGACTGATATTCGGCAGATCCCCAATGTCAATGTTGCTCATCTTTTCTGACATTTATTTGACAGATCCCAGTGTCTATGCTAATCAACACCCTCGTGGCCACTTGCAAACAGCTAGCTACCAGCGCATGCATATACATAATATAAAACCCTCAGTCACCTTCAGTGGTAGACCCAGTCCCGTGCTTGGCGCTTTCGTGGAGAACCAGACGCGTCCCGACCCTTCCGAAGAAGAACGGTGGCTCTTCCATGCGGCTCCTACGCAACCAAAATACCTGTGCCGCCACAGTTAGCATTTGGAACAACGACTTGCGCAACAATGTTCCAATGTGCAAAATTATTGCGCAACAGCGTTCCAAATGTTCCAATGTTCCAAAATGGAGAGAACTACTTCCGTCCGTGAGCGCAAGATCACCTTTAGCTTTCGGGCCATTGCAAAATGGCGGCCGGAAGTGGGCTGGGAGCGAGACTATGAATTCCCCTTTTGGGTGCGTCCCGCCAAGCTGTAGTCTCGTTCCCAGCCCCCCGAAGGTGGGCCGTCATGCACATTGCCCAAGAACGGACCGCGTACGCATAAATCAATGGGGCATGTGCAGAAAAGCCTTAGCTAGCAGTGATTGAGTCATCTGTGAGTCGATTAATGGCTCACAGCCCACCCACTCCCGATGTTGTCGGGTAGACACAACAGCGCTCCCTCGTCAAAGATCCTTGCAGCCTAGCAGCCAAGGAAGCCATTGCAGAAAAGAAAGGAGAGCTGTGTAGCGGCATGGATAGTTTGTCAGTGGCGTTAAAGCTTCATCAAAAGCATCTACTTAGTGACAACGACCTGGAGGCAGTGAGGGACTTCCAGGAGGTCAAAGAAGCGAAGAACTCACGCATATTACAGAGTGTTAAGAACGCCATCACTGTCACTGGTGTGCAAGGATTCAAAGATTTTCTCAGCATTCTGGGGGAATTCCAACTGCTTCACCCAATTGTCACGGATTTACACATGCATGTAGCTACAGCGCTCCATCCATCCACTTACCTTTAAACTATGAGTCCACTCTCTAAGAAAATCTGGATTCCTGACAGCTTTAGTAGTAGTGGCAGTCATGAGATGACTGTAGAGGAGACTTCGTGGTGTAGCTACATAATGGATCCTCAAACCCCAATGGTGTTTACATGCACTATAGCCCCCCCCCCCCCCCCCAAAAAAAATAGTGTAGGGTTTTTATGTACAATAAAAGTTGGGAAGGATGACAATATGTTATATATATATATATATGGCATGATTTGCTCCGCAGACTTGGTGTGGTACCTTTAGTAAGGAGTACCACAGTACCACCCAAGGTGTATATAGGCAGTGGAGAACAG